>JBAIZL010000006.1:54705897-54798397 GCA_036971475.1 Prosapia bicincta
ATGTTTGTATCATATATAACTCAACTATTTTATATAGCTATATTATTAGCAGAATAGACATACTAAAAACGAGCATATATTTATTACATAGCTACGAGTATATAATATCCATATATTACATAGGTATATAACATACCTATATTTTATAGCTATATAACAAAGCTATATTACATACCTTTTAAAATAAATAAATATCATAGCTATGTTATAGCTACAATATATATCTAACATAGTTATACTAGACAACTATATAAGATAGGTATATTACATAGCTATATAACATCGCTATATGATATACATATATTACATAGCTATATTACATACCTATATAACATAGCTGTATAGGACAACTGTAGGATATACACATGTTACATAGCCACATTGCATACCTATATAATATACCTATTTGACATACATATATTACATAGTTATACGACATCGCTATATTATATACATATATTACATAGCTATATTACATACCTATATAACATAGCTATATAGACAACTGTAGGATATACATATGTTACATAGCCACATTGCATACCTATATAATATACCTATTTGGCATACATATATTACATAGCTATATTACATACCTATATAACATAGCTATATAGACAACTGTAGGATATACATATGTTACATAGCCACATTGCATACCTATATAATATACCTATTTGACATACATATATTATATAGTTATACAACATCGCTATATTATATACATATATTACATAGCTATATTACATACCTATATAACATAGCTATATAGACAACTGTAGGATATACATATGTTACATAGCCACATTGCATACCTATATAATATACCTATTTGGCATACATATATTACATACCTATATTACATACCTATATAACATAGCTATATATACAACTGTAGGATATACATATGTTACATAGCCACATTGCATACCTATATAATACAGTACAGTCTCGATAATCCGGTCTCCGATGATCCGGACGTCCGGCTAATCCGGACGGCCCAAAATTTTTGTTTAGTTATAGTATTTTACAGTGCACAATCAGTCTGCCGTCCACAAAAATATTGATTTTTACTACTATATCTGTTATTTTTCAAAGGGGTTTTCCTACTCTAATAGACAAATAATATGTTTATTCATTAAAATATGAATTTACCCTATTATTTGTTTCTTTTGCCTGTTAAAGTAGGAAAAACTTCTTTTAAAAAATATATTCACATTAGATCTCCCAACACTACAACGCACGTGATATCAAGAGATATCTTGCGATAAACGAAAGATAAAAGACCGCTGACTAAACGGATAGACAGTCTATCCGTCTGGCGTCAGGTCAGTTAGGTTGTCGGACGGATGCCACCGTTACTGCTTCTCGCAAGATATCTGCTTAGTTGTCATTTAATTCTAGTGCAATATTGATCTGTGTTTTTTATTTACGTCTCGTTCAGTGTTCAGTGAAAATGGCGACTAAACGTAAGTCAGTGACAGTGACATTGGAACAAAAACTCCAATCTTTGTTTCGTATTGATGGAGGTGAATCGCATACTAAAATTGCAAAAGAGTTAGGCGTGGGAAAACAAACTGTTTCCGATCGGAAAAAAGTAACAGGAAATTGAAGATTTTTGTGCAAAAATTGTTAGTAAAGACATTTTAGGCGGCAGAAGCAAAAAACCAAAAAATTAAACCCTAGATGATGCTTTGTATGTATGGTTTTGCCAACAACGGGACAGGGTGTTACATTATCGGGTGTAAATTTGCAAAGATCGCGCTGAAACTGAATGAAAAGTTAAAAGGAGACCCTAATTTTAATGCCAGTGTGGATTGGCTATTACGGTGGAAGGAACGACACGGCATCCGTCAACTCGGAATAAGTGGTGAAATTTTGTCAGGTGACAGTGATGCCAGTGAAAATTTCAAAGACAAATTTGGCAAGTTTCTTAGAGATGAAAACTTACAACCTTATCAGGTGTTCAACGCTGACGAAACCGGATTAAATTATAAAATGTTACTAAGAAAAACTTTAGCTTCCAAATTAGATTCAGTAGCAAAAGGCCATAAAGTTAAGAAAGAACGTATGACTTTTGTTGCCCTGCAGTAATGCTCCTGGCGATCTAAAATGTCCACTTTTGATGATAGGGAAATCCGCAAAGCCGAGGGTTTTTAAAAATGTAAATTTAAGTGTTCTACCGGCCCAATACAAGTTCCAAAAATCAGCGTGGATGAACAGTCAAATTTTTAAGGACTGGTTTTTTGAAAACTTTGTTCCAACAACAGACAAGTTTTTAAAAGAGAAAAAACTCACTTGAAAAGCGGTTTTACTAATTGATAATGCCCCATGCCACCCAAATGAAGAACAATTGCGTCATGGTGACATTTTTGTTAAATTTCTTTCTCCTAACGTTACGGCTCTCATTCAGCCGATGGACCAGGGTGTGATAGAGGCGATAAAACGGCGATATAGAAAAAAGTTAATTTTATCGCTTTTGGAACAAAAACAAGCAGATCCAGCTACACAATTTATTGAAATTCTTAAAAAAGTGACTATAAAGGATGTCATTTATATGGCTGCAGACCTACTAATGATGGCGCCGAATTTGTTCAGATTTTTCAACAATTGGAGGGTTGTGCCGATTCGAAAGACACTGATATTTCCGAGTGGATTATCAGTGATAATGACATTGGTCATCAAGTGCTCAACGAGGACGAAATCGTCGCTGTGTGCATTGCAAACGCAGAAAATGACAGCTCGGAAGAGGAAGACTACACAGACGAACCGGTCAGTCCTACTCATGATGGGGCGGCTGCAATGCTGGAGGGGTTGATAGCCTACTTTGAGAAACAAAGTGCGGAGCTACTGACCTTGAAACGCCTACGAGATCTTACTGTGAAACGACGCCATTTATCGTTAAAACAAAAGAACTTACAGACTTTTTTCACTAGGTTTTTTAAAGTTTATTTTTGTTTCAGTTTCATTTTTGTTTGAGTTTTTTTGTGCGTTTATACAGTATAGTGTAAATAACTTTATGTGAATACATTTATTCAACGAGAAAGATGCTTTGATATTTATTCATGTCATACCTTTTCTGTTACAATTACAGTATTTTTTGCTAAATAAGCTATGAAATACTGTACTGTATAGCTATAATTAGGCCTCAATTTCACTAAAACTACAATTTCAATGTTTCCCCGACTAAAACACATATTGTATGCATTTGTCTGGTTTTTTCCGTCTAATCCGGACTTTCGTTGATCCGGACAGGGTCCGGTCCCATCAAGTCCGGATTAGCGAGACTGTACTGTATACCTATATACATATATTACATAGCTATATTACATACTTATATAACATAGCTATATAGACAACTGTAGGATATACATATGTTACATAGCCACATTGCATACCTATATAATATACCTATTTGACATACATATATTACATAGTTATACAACATCGCTATATTATATACATATATTACATAGCTATATTACATACCTATATAACATAGCTATATAGACAACTGTAGGATATACATATGTTACATAGCCACATTGCATACCTATATAATATACCTATTTGACATACATATATTACATAGCTATACATACCTATATAACATAGCTATATAGATAACTGTAGGATATACATATGTTACATAGCCACATTGCATACCTATCTAATATACCTATATACATATATTACATAACTATATTACATACCTATATAACATAGCTATATAGACAACTGTAAGATATACATATGTTATATAGCTATATTACATACCTATATAATATACCTATTTGACATACATATATTACATTGTTATACATCATCGCTATATTATATACATATATTACATAGCTATATTACATACCTATATAACATAGCTATATAGACAACTGTAGGATATACATATGTTACATAGCCACATTGCATACCTATATAATATACCTATTTGACATACATATATTACATAGCTATATTACATACCTATATAACATAGCTATATAGACAACTGTAAGATATACATATGTTACATAGCTATATTACATACCTATATAATATACCTATTTGATATACCTATATTACATAGTTATACAACATCGCTTTATTATATACATATATTACATAGTTATATTACATACCTTTATTGCATATCTATACAACATACCTATATTATATTGAACCAGGCTTTCACAACTATTAGCTACAATCGGAATTTTTAACGGCGTCCCCCTGAATGTTAGTCCTGACTTGTTAGAGCCTACGCGATCCAGCAAGTAGCTAACGCGGGGCGTATGTTGAAAACATTTATCACTATTTTACATCTCGACACTGGTAAAGCTTCTGTTTCAATATTTATATAAGTAGAGTACAATTTAAGTATAATTAGTGAAATGCTGTAACTGTATGTCGTGGCATTGTTTGTTCCTCATATGATTCCCTTTTATTTCTTAATCTCTTGTTAACAATGCATTGGAGTTACCTTCCACTATATGTATATACTGTATTTGCAAATATTTATTTTGATTGTGTAACTATTTCCGTTGTAACTTCTCGGACTGGGTGTATCTTACTTGTTTATTATGAATATTTATTGTAAAACACTTTCCTGTACACATTGAGAATTCCAGCAAGAATTTATTCCCTCAAATATTTTCCATTGCCATTTTGTATTCCATCTAGTTTCACTGAAATGAGAAACCTTGATATCCCTAGCGGGCATATAACGAAACAAATTAACTATTTTTTATTCCCTTTTCAGGTGAGTTGGCAGCACTGCGTGGTTGCGTTGTAGTTCTAGAACTGATTATAATGTAATAAAGGATTCTGTTTTGTACACTTCTGGGTAAGTATTGTTAATTGTTTTAAAAAGCATAAAGTTTGAACTATAGAAATGCAATGCGTTATTATTATTTTAAGCATATGTCTTAACACTAAACAATGTAAAAAAGCAAGTAATATAAAAAAGATTTATATCAACTAAAGTCGAAAAAAAATTGTTATTTCAGTTTCTCTTAAATACATAAATATGTCAGAATAACAATATTAGGTGGTAAAATAGAAACCGAATTTCCTTGCAATTTTTCATATTCCTTTCTATGTATACTGTTGGACTATTATTTTGTTTGTTACTATTATACACTTTCTATTTTTTGTCGCTTGCATTGTTTTGTACTTTCTTCTCGCTTTCCTTTCGCATTGTCCGTTTGTGAAGCAAGTTTCGATAACGTTATTTCAGTTTGTTTATATTATGTTTTTCATTCATTTTTAATCCTTCAGCATTATTTATTATATTGTGTGGTACCCATGGCAAACAATTTAAGCTTGTACTATATAGGTTTTGACGATAACCAGATGGGGGAAAAAGAAAAATTCACACACTTTTATGAAATATAGACTTCTAGCTATGGGAAAGTTTGCTCAGTGAGAAAATCGTTAGACTTTGAATTTGAAGATACTCAGTTCGAATCCGGTTCGATCAAATCAAAAACCAAATTTTTATAATTTAATTATTGAATAAATATTTGAAAAATCTGTGTTAGCATAAATTGTCATCCAATATAGGTTTAAATAAATGTATGTGATTGGAGGATTAAAAATATATTTTACTAACGATTGAAAATTTGTACAGGATATATATCAGGAGTGTGTGAGGTAATAGAAGGAATTTGTACAAGATATATATCAGGAGTGTGTGAGGTAATAGAAGGAATTTGTACAAGATATATATCAGGAGTGTGTGAGGTAATAGAAGGAATTTGTACAAGATATATATCAGGAGTGTGTGAGGTAATAGAAGGAATTTGTACAAGATATATATCAGGAGTGTGTGAGGTAATAGAAGGAATTTGTACAAGATATATATCAGGAGTGTGTGACGTAATAGAAGGAATTTGTACAAGATATATATCAGGAGTGTGTGAGGTAATAGAAGGAATTTGTACAAGATATATATCAGGAGTGTGTGAGGTAATAGAAGGAATTTGTACAGGATATATATCAGGAGTGTGTGAGGTAATAGAAGGAATTTGTACAAGATATATATCAGGAGTGTGTGAGGTAATAGAAGGAATTTGTACAAGATATATATCAGGAGTGTGTGAGGTAATAGAAGGAATTTGTACAGGATATATATCAGGAGTGTGTGAGGTAATAGAAGGAATTTGTACAAGATATATATCAGGAGTGTGTGAGGTAATAGAAGGAATTTGTACAAGATATATATCAGGAGTGTGTGAGGTAATAGAAGGAATTTGTACAAGATATATATCAGGAGTGTGTGAGGTAATAGAAGGAATTTGTACAAGATATATATCAGGAGTGTGTGAGGTAATAGAAGGAATTTGTACAAGATATATATCAGGAGTGTGTGAGGTAATAGAAGGAATTTGTACAAGATATATATCAGGAGTGTGTGAGGTAATAGAAGGAATTTGTACAGGATATATATCAGGAGTGTGTGAGGTAATAGAAGGAATTTGTACAGGATATATATCAGGAGTGTGTGAGGTAATAGAAGGAATTTGTACAAGATATATATCAGGAGTGTGTGAGGTAATAGAAGGAATTTGTACAAGATATATATCAGGAGTGTGTGAGGTAATAGAAGGAATTTGTACAAGATATATATCAGGAGTGTGTGAGGTAATAGAAGGAATTTGTACAAGATATATATCAGGAGTGTGTGAGGTAATAGAAGGAATTTGTACAAGATATATATCAGGAGTGTGTGAGGTAATAGAAGGAATTTGTACAAGATATATATCAGGAGTGTGTGAGGTAATAGAAGGAATTTGTACAAGATATATATCAGGAGTGTGTGAGGTAATAGAAGGAATTTGTACAGGATATATATCAGGAGTGTGTGAGGTAATAGAAGGAATTTGTACAAGATATATATCAGGAGTGTGTGAGGTAATAGAAGGAATTTGTACAAGATATATATCAGGAGTGTGTGAGGTAATAGAAGGAATTTGTACAGGATATATATCAGGAGTGTGTGAGGTAATAGAAGGAATTTGTACAAGATATATATCAGGAGTGTGTGAGGTAATAGAAGGAATTTGTACAAGATATATATCAGGAGTGTGTGAGGTAATAGAAGGAATTTGTACAAGATATATATCAGGAGTGTGTGAGGTAATAGAAGGAATTTGTACAAGATATATATCAGGAGTGTGTGAGGTAATAGAAGGAATTTGTACAAGATATATATCAGGAGTGTGTGAGGTAATAGAAGGAATTTGTACAAGATATATATCAGGAGTGTGTGAGGTAATAGAAGGAATTTGTACAGGATATATATCAGGAGTGTGTGAGGTAATAGAAGGAATTTGTACAGGATATATATCAGGAGTGTGTGAGGTAATAGAAGGAATTTGTACAAGATATATATCAGGAGTGTGTGAGGTAATAGAAGGAATTTGTACAGGATATATATCAGGAGTGTGTGAGGTAATAGAAGGAATTTGTACAGGATATATATCAGGAGTGTGTGAGGTAATAGAAGGAATTTGTACAAGATATATATCAGGAGTGTGTGAGGTAATAGAAGGAATTTGTACAAGATATATATCAGGAGTGTGTGAGGTAATAGAAGGAATTTGTACAAGATATATATCAGGAGTGTGTGAGGTAATAGAAGGAATTTGTACAGGATATATATCAGGAGTGTGTGAGGTAATAGAAGGAATTTGTACAAGATATTTATCAGGAGTGTGTGAGGTAATAGAAGGAATTTGTACAGGATATATATCAGGAGTGTGTGAGGTAATAGAAGGAATTTGTACAGGATATATATCAGGAGTGTGTGAGGTAATAGAAGGAATTTGTACAGGATATATATCAGGAGTGTGTGAGGTAATAGAAGGAATTTGTACAAGATATATATCAGGAGTGTGTGAGGTAATAGAAGGAATTTGTACAAGATATATATCAGGAGTGTGTGAGGTAATAGAAGGAATTTGTACAAGATATATATCAGGAGTGTGTGAGGTAATAGAAGGAATTTGTACAAGATATATATCAGGAGTGTGTGAGGTAATAGAAGGAATTTGTACAAGATATATATCAGGAGTGTGTGAGGTAATAGAAGGAATTTGTACAAGATATATATCAGGAGTGTGTGAGGTAATAGAAGGAATTTGTACAAGATATATATCAGGAGTGTGTGAGGTAATAGAAGGAATTTGTACAAGATATATATCAGGAGTGTGTGAGGTAATAGAAGGAATTTGTACAGGATATATATCAGGAGTGTGTGAGGTAATAGAAGGAATTTGTACAGGATATATATCAGGAGTGTGTGAGGTAATAGAAGGAATTTGTACAGGATATATATCAGGAGTGTGTGAGGTAATAGAAGGAATTTGTACAGGATATATATCAGGAGTGTGTGAGGTAATAGAAGGAATTTGTACAAGATATATATCAGGAGTGTGTGAGGTAATAAAAGGAATTTGTACAAGATATATATCAGGAGTGTGTGAGGTAATAGAAGGAATTTGTACAAGATATATATCAGGAGTGTGTGAGGTAATAGAAGGGATTTGTACAAGATATATATCAGGAGTGTGTGAGGTAATAGAAGGAATTTGTACAAGATATATATCAGGAGTGTGTGAGGTAATAGAAGGAATTTGTACAAGATATATATCAGGAGTGTGTGAGGTAATAGAAGGAATTTGTACAGGATATATATCAGGAGTGTGTGAGGTAATAGAAGGAATTTGTACAGGATATATATCAGGAGTGTGTGAGGTAATAGAAGGAATTTGTACAGGATATATATCAGGAGTGTGTGAGGTAATAGAAGGAATTTGTACACGATATATATCAGGAGTGTGTGAGGTAATAGAAGGAATTTGTACAAGATATATATCAGGAGTGTGTAAGGTAATAGAAGGAATTTAATGAATTGTTACTCACTTATGTTTGATTTGTGGTTTCACTTGAAAAAAACGAGTGTTCAGAAATTTCTTGTGACTTTTTCTAATTCTGAAACTAAACGAAGCATGCAACATTTGATTCTATATTCTGTTTTATTTGCATTCTTTTGAAACTAAATAAAAAAACTAACTTTATTAAACACTAAAAACATTAATTATACATTTTTGACTAATCAAATACAGGAAACTAATAACACACTGTTAATAATCCATATAAATTGTGTGAATGAATTTTAAAAAAATATTTTCTACAAAGTAAAAAAAGCCGAAAAACTATATTGGATAGTTGTGAGAAGAAAAATATAAATCTAAGATGACGTTGGTTGTTAATACGATGGGTAACAATGATACTTGGGAAGTTTCAATCTGCAAACGTCTTCTGGAAAACGTATTACTCTGACATGTACGTCATATACATCACGTTGATAGCAAGGTTAGGTACCTGGTAAGTTGATTAGTCTGTTGGACTGTGAGAAATAAGAAAACATAATGTACGTTGTATATAACGTATGGGTTTACCTATCGACCTTTACCAGTAAAACTAGGATTCGATACTATCGCGGAACGATGCAACAATATATCACGTTCGAACTAATGCGCCTGTGAGACTAACACTTACATGATAAATGTTCGCCTTTAGGTTACAACGAAAATATATCCCTACTGAAATGACCTTATCAAGTTTCTGTCTCCCAAAACGCAAATACCAAGACAAAGTAAACGCAAAAATATGACGCGCCTAATCCCGATCCTAATCGTGATCAAGGCGAGACGCCGAGGGAGGGATTTGGGTTTATTATGATGGCTGTGGCATGGAAGGGCGTACTTTCCCCTTTACTGCGCCCAAGGCTGCTTTAAAATGTTGCACGAGACCTATTACACGTGTCTTTTTAATTCGAAGGCAAAATTAAACGTTTAAGTTAGCAGCACTGGTGGAGTAATATAAAGAGTAGATAGTAGTAAAAATTTATATCAGAAATTGTATATCTTCAATAAACGCTACTTGTAATATAGTGAAATTTAACACCAAGGTTTATACTTTAGACAAATTTAATTTTTGCTAAAAAAAAGTAAGAAATAAGAAGTATAATAATTATTTAAAAAATCAAAGTAAATTCTTACTTGGGTAAAAAAAATATTTAAGTTACTTTTTATTGAATAAATACAATTAACATAAATAAAGTAACATAATTTATGCGTTAAAAAATCTGTCCTACCACATAACCTCTAATAGAAAATCAGTTGTTTTTTTAAATCTTATGTTATGACTTATTTTCAGCCAAATAAGACAAAGTAACTATATTGCATACGTTGCCCCTTTTGTTAAAAGTTTTTCTCTCATATAAAACTAAAATTAAATAATAAGTTTAATTAATGAATTAATATTTGAGAAAACTCTATTGACATCAAGTTTCATCCACTACAAGTTAAAAAAAAATATATTTGAACTTGAGTGGATGAAGAAAAAGTATTTGATCACCGAATGAAGTTTTGAACGAGACACACACACGCACATACATACATACATACATACATACATATATATATATATATATATATATATATATATATATATATAGGCTATATATAGTGAGAATTTGAGGTAATAGAAAAGATTGAATAACAATACTTTCTTTTCAATCTCTGTGAGTCGCAAAATGCCAACTTTAGCATAAAATTCCGCTAACGGAGATACATCCCACTAAATCTAGCATAACGGACCCGCTTATAACGGATTATGTTTAGAATTTAGATCACATTATCCGTCTGTCGTGGGACCTTTACGGCTACATTTACGGAAATTTATACCTCAAGTCATGTGGCATACCCTTTACAAAGGGATAACAGAGAATTGATATATGCTGACGTATCAATACTGATGTATCTAGTGTTGGCAAACATTTGTATAAATAAATATACACCCTGCCCCAACTAGAGGGTCACTGACTTGAAACGCGCCTTATATTCCTTAAAATAAAACCAAAACGCTTTTAAGGTCAATTGAAAGACGTCTTAACTAGAAGTAAGAATAATTGAATGAAAATATTTTAGCACTGTTTTCGTATTTTGCAATGTGTATTCACATTGAATGTGTTGATTGCTTTTCCATATAAAACTTACAAGTCTTCTATTTACTTTATTATATTTTGACTAACCTTTACAGTCGGTTTTCAGTTTCATTTGCATTTCAACCACTTAAAAGCAACTTATAAAGGATTCATTAAAACAGTCATCCCTCAGCCTCAATTAGTCTGTTATAATGGGGTTCTACTGTACATCCGAAAGATAAAAATGCTGATGGCGGTGCCAGCCACATCGTTACATGTTGTAATGGCGTCGGTCGTAATGGACGGAATTATGCCCCAATTTGTTCTTGGCCGCCCTATTACAATACAAAACAAATTGAAATATGTCGTAAAATTTAACGTCGCGCGACTTTTAGCTTTTATTATGGAATTGTTTAATAGCTTCTCGTCATTAAACGATAAAATTAATTGCGTGTAAAATAGATGTTGGCCGTAAAACAAGACTAAGCGGGCGCCAGTGCAGCGGTGCGCGATTGTCACGGGTAGGGGTTGATTCTGTAGTAGTAAATTACTCCTTAATATACTACTTTACCATGAAAAACAATACTGTATTTCATTATTAGGTTGCATAATTTATGTTGGATACATTTTATGATTCTTATTACGAGTTTTAATTATTATTGAAGTGAAAACTTCCGTAGCGACGCCTACAAAAACATAAAGGTCATTCAAACATATGATTTCATATATCAGCTGATTTTTTGTCATAGGTTATGCTGTAAAACAGCTGTTTACACTTAGGTTATGTTACTTTATTTATTGAACATTATTAAAGAAAATTATTAGTATTAAATAGTTTTGATTATTTAATAAATATTAATGTATTTTGAATTTTGATAAATTTTAATAGAAGTAAATCTATATAACGATGGTAAAAAGTTATGTATTTTTAATTTAATTTTTAAATGAAAAATTCTTAGGCGTTTCTGAAAACAAATTTTTATGTAATTTCTCATTACACAAAATTAAATGTTTTTCTTAGTTCAAAATTTCTGTACACGTGGCTGTAAAAGTGACCATCTCTGAAGGCAATCCCCCGAGGTTTTTGTATAGAAGTAGTATCATTTGAGCAGAATCAATAAAAAAATTTTAAGAAATTATCTTTTACCTGGCCCCGATAATGCTGAGTCGTTGAAAGGCTCTTTTCATAATATTTAGCCCCTCTCACATGGTGTAACTTGAAGGCAAAGTGACAGATTGGCAGAAAACACCACGTGCACTAAAAAGGGGTGTGTAAGCGGGGAGTGGGCTACTCGACGTTCTGTCGCTTTCTAGTTCCGAGTTCTTGCTAAGATCGCTACATCCCAATCGAAAGGGTAGTCAAACGCTCCAAATGTAGGTACGAATCGTTTTAGTTAAATTGGTAATTGGTTTTTCAACAATTATTTATTTATTTATTGATTCTTCGTTTTAATGTATTTTACAAAATATTCACCCTATTTGTTGTATCAAGTTTCCAAATTGTAAAATGCAGTAAAAGAACTTTAATAACATAATTTAAATTTATTAACTAATACTAGGATATTGATAGAGTTACGAGAGGAACGCCATTAATGATATTTCTGTAGCTGAAAGGCGTCGTTAAGGAAAGGGGCGAGCCTATTACAGGGTATTAAATAGCCCAAATAAAAGGTTTAGGTTACACAAAATAGGTTAAATTAGGGATAATAAACCTATTAACGGGATAACTAAATAATCTTGTTAAACACAAATTCAGTTCAAAAATATTAGAAGATAAATACCTCTTCCGCCAATTTCAACGACCACAAAGCGTTCATTTTTCCATAAAAAACATTTAATTTACCAGTGATAAATTCTTGCTGCAAGAAAATTCAAAAACTTGTTTGATAAGTTTGTCTTATGTTTCGTATATTTCTGTAACAACCTTTGGCAAGTATCACTACATTAAAAACAGACCTGAGTTCTCTTAACCTTAAATTTGAATAAAATATTGTTTAAACTTTTCTAAAGCAATAAATAAATACACGATTCCACAAGAACTCAGAAAACAATATTCTTTGTTGTAATACGCGTTTCATGACTTATGTCATCATCATCAGTGACACTACTACAAATTTTCAACTGCAATTTGACAAATGATGATGATGACATAAATCATTGAAACGCTTACATCATAGAAGTATATTGTTTTGTGAGTTCGTGTGCAGTTATTTATAAGACTAACTCACAAGCCAGCTCATGTATTATATATACGTTTTAAAGTGCTTGTTAAATATTATGTTTTATAATGTTTTACCCCTACTATTGGCAATCTTCGATTCAAGCAAAAACCTTCGAAATAGTCCTTTTCGAGTAAAACTATACGAACTAAACTCCCTTTCGAATTAGAATTTTAAAAAACTATTCGTTTCAATAAAATATTCAAAAAGATTAATCAACTTGGAAGCCTGAATTTTGTTTCACAAACAGTGTACTTTTATTGGATTCGGCATTTACAGCGCAAACTGAGTTTTCCAGGGAAACACTCTCTGGAGTCTTAGGGGAAAGTGTTTTTAAGATTAAAGACAACGACTGTAAGAGACAGGGGGCAAACATTTGCACTGCCGGAAAACCCCCGCCCAATATTGACACGAGTTCTCGTAAAACGTTCCGTCTCTAACGATATTTTATTGGGAGGGGTGTGAATTTTGTGTTTGTTCCTTTTTATTGTTTGACGCCTCGCACATTACCTTCGGTGGAGAAATATATCTATAAATTTCGCTGTCAGTGAATTATACACAGGCTTGAACTTTCTGTGACTTAAATAAAATTAGGCTACCTGTTCTTAATTCTTATAAGAGTGGTGACAGTTCAAACATAGTTAAAGAAATATATGTTTTACAATGAGGAATTATTTTATACGATATTATTCTGGTAAAGTATGTTTCCTTCACAAATTTTAACAATTCTCTTTCCTCTATTGATTCAAGTTTACAGTTTTTTAAAAATTTCTGTTCATTTATTTTCAATGTAAATGTTATTAAATATCCGACAACTAACATAGAGAATTCCTATACCCGTGTGCGATTATGTGATGAAAAACGCACTAACAACGCCCACTTTCTTAAATAAAATTAGCTTGGTTTGTCTCAATATCTTCCCATTGAAAGCACACTTTAGTTCATTTATTTTTCAGTAAAATCTTCAGTAAATCTTTTATCACTAAATATCTGCAGTATTTTTTGTTCTATCTAAACCTTAGCCTCTTTTAAAAAATGAAAGCGATACGTCTATGTATTGTCCTTGGGGTGACTTTAATGCTCACATGAAATGTTGACGTAGGCATTTTAAACTTAGTGCTGTGCCGTTGTCAGCCCTTTTACGTATTCTACATATTTGTAACATTTCTATTATTCTTTATTACAACTCATTCCGCTTTGAAATATTTTGTCACTTCTATTGATAATTCAGTCCTGTGTTCTTACAATTCTTGTTTACATACTTTTTTTCTTTCTTTCGTATCCCACTTGTTATTTTAATAATTTAATTTTTCGTGTAATTGTTTTACGAACTTTCTTTCTATTTTCAGGGTTTAAGTACTTCATCTCAGATTTAATAATTTGCTTTAGTTATATACAAAAACATAATACCTCTTTTCAGTCCTTTGAACAGTTTTTTATCGGTGGTATACGCTTGTATAAAATGTTGGAAGGAAAATTCGACATTCGCCAGGTGCTATTGGGCCCGAGTAGAGAAGAAAAGCGATCGAATCTGTAGTGATTGGTTGGAGTTCCTCTTGCCGCAGGGGCGGGAGAGGTCTTATAGTGAGTCAGAAAGACTCTTGCATACAACTACCACGGGTCGTGGCACCAAGCTCTCCGTCTCGGGCTTGACTCCAATCACTCTGGCGAGTGTGAGGTTGGTTTGTGAGAGCGTGCATTCAATATGATTAATAATAGAGTAGTCTATTTAAGTATTTATAAAGGGTTATAAGATATAAGAGTCGAAAGACTAGTTGCTCTTCTTTCTTCCACCATCTTTCTTTCTTGTTACAAATTTTACACAAAAGGCAACATTCCGGTGCTGCATCAAATGTATGATAACTTAAGTTACAGAAGCTTTCAAAATATCATTCTTGTTTTATAATTTCACCTTTGCTTACAGGTAATCTATTTATTTTCCTTAAAGGTCAGCATCAGTGCGCTACGAAACGCTGGAGAGGGTCAGGTGCACGGGTGTTTAAAGATAGTTTTATAATGTTTTGTGGCGGAAAATTAGTTATCTCGCAGTTTACATTTCTTATGTAAAGAACAAAGACGCGCAAAGAAAAGGACACATTGTAGTATTTTAATACTTCAATTCTTTCCCCTAACCTTCGGCCTATCCGAACTGTCTCGTCTTTCAATAAAGCAGGTGTTTTAACTACAAACTAGAGGGTGTAGAATAATTTCAGGGAGGCGTGGGAATGCAGGGTGTGTAATAAAGCTGCCTACAGACGAGAGGTGTGCGTTCACAGTTATGTGTACGAGCGGGTAGAATGACAAGACGTGTGCGTATGTCATTGTTTTTTGTAGAAAGTTTAGCCTTGGTAGACCCTTATTACTAATTCTCTGCTTAAGGGTATATATATATATATATATATATATATATATATATATATATATATATATATATGTTTACCAATTTTTATATGAGTTATGTAAGGCCCAGATAAAGTTTATCACTGCAGGATTACACCATTATCAGTTGTAGGGTGAATATATTTATATATTATATAAACATTATAATAAAATTGGAATGAAACTATCTGAGGTTTAATTGGCTTAACTCGCTTCATTCAATTCCGTCTATTACTTCACACTCTTCTTATGTATATTTTGTTCAAATTTTCAATCGTTAATAAAATAATTTTTATGTATTCACTCAAGTTCAAATACATTTTTTAAAAGTTTTAATGGATGATACTAGATGTTAATAGAGTTATTTTAAATATTAATGCATTATTAAATTTAATTAATTAATTATAGTTTTATATGGAAATAACAGAAAAAAGGGCAAGGTACGCAATTTAGTTGTCTCGAACCATTTGGCTTGAAATAAGGGATAACATATGATTTCATTAAACAGCTGATTTTATGTTATCGGTTATGTGATAGAACAGCTGTTTTAAAGAACTGGTAGTTTTACTTTTTATAATAATTATAATTATTTATAAAAAGTAACTAAATTTTTTGTTGTTGTCATAAGTGGCAATTGTTTAAAAAAAATTATTGTTCATATTACCTGTTGTATTTGATTTGTTTTTAACTCGACAACAAATTCACAAACGTTTTGATTTCAACTTAAAAAATAAAGTTTTCATTATATTTAAGGTTTTTCTAGCGTTTAATATGTGTTAGTAGATTCTCCTATTTCTCTGCGAGATCTTTTTATTCTTTCCGTGTATAGATCTCTTTACAAACATCAAGATATGCTCAACGCCTGAAGAACGTATTAGATTACCTCGACGAATTAGGACAGCGTGTCACGTGACCAATAGTCAGGACGTGAGACGAACTGTTTATTTTATTAAAGAAAGCTTTGCGTTCGAATGTATTTCATAACAATCAATTTGAAAGCCGAACCGGTCACAGTCTAGACTGAGTGGAGTGGAACTGAGTAGATATTGCTTTCAACGGCCGCTTCCGCTTGTCTACCGGGGGGAGGGGGTAGTGTGGCACGTTGACATTAATTAAAAAAAGTACTCAGATCCATCCAAAATTGCTTTCGAGTGCTCTGATTTAAACTAAAAACGGTTTCATTAAAATAAATCTGCCCTAAATTTCTGATAAACTGTTTGACGCCTTTTTATCGGAGAGTATGTAACGTTTTAAAATATAGCCTAATTGTATAAAACTAGAAATATATTTCCTGCTGGAGAGTCTTAACGAAAAGCAAGTGGTATAAAAAAAAAAAATGAATTCCTACTTGGTCAACAAAAAAAATAAAAAAATAATTTTACTTTCTTTTTATTAAATAATTACAATTATTATAAATAAAGTAACATAACCTATACGTTAAAACACCTGTTCTACCACATATCTTTATGCATAAAATCAGCTGTTTTATGAAATCATATGATATCACTTGTTTGAAGCCAAATGGGACGAAATAACTATATTGCATACCTTGCTCCTTTTGTGGAAAGTTTTTCTCCCATATAAAACTGAAATTAATTCATTAAACTTAATTAATGAATTAACGTTTGAAAAAACTTTATTAACATAAAGTAGCATCCAATACAAGTTTTTGATAATGTATCTGAGCTTAAGTGGATGGATAAAAAGTATTTTATTAGCGATTGGAGATTTGAACAAGATGTATATTACAAGGAGAGTGTGAACTAAGAGTAGGAGTTGAAAATTATTATTTGAATATTTGATGTACGTATTGCGAAATTTCAAAATCAAATTAAACTAGAATACGAAATATTGTGTAATGCAACGCTTTACCTGTTTAAGTTTAGCTAAAGACATACAAATTTAGTTCTTGAAAGCATTAGTATTAACAAACAAAAGTAAATCACAAATAGATACAAGATCATGTACTTATGTATGGATTAAATGTTAGTTTTGGCGCTTCTAGCTAAAGTATTTTTACTTTAATATATTTAATTTTTGTAGGTGAAGCTCTGACTAGAAAATGTTAAAAAGTTTAAAAATGAATATGTTCGGTTAATTTTTATCTCGCTCAACCGTGGAACATGAATTAACTAAAGAAAATGAAAATAAAAACCCAATACGCATATCAAATTGATTTATTTATTATATATGAGAATCTAATGCACGTTTCTGCTATTAGTAAACCATCTTCAAACATACTTCAGATAGTCCTGTTTACTGAAATATACGTTGGTGCTGATTTATAATTATTAAATCGTTTTGATGTGGTCATTGGGTATTTATTTGTATTGTTTTCATTGAGTTCATTTGTAAAAAAACTAGAATTCAACTTTTTGGCGTTGTTTTAGTTAAAATAAAGTGGTCAGTTGATATTGCCCTATCAGTGGAAAATTACTGGACCGTGGTTTTGATATTTTCCGGAAGTGCAGCAATTGCATCTGGGTAAAATGTAGGTCTAGAGGAGTATTTTAATCCCTTCCAGTTCAATCTGTGGTCACAGAGTAGACTATATTCTGAAATTTCTAAAAACGTAAGTGACCGCCAGTAGTTTTCTATACAAAGAAAGTTATAACAAGTAGTTTATTAGAGAACATTCTCCCTGTAGCTGTAAATATTAAAGCTATTATTTCAAACAACCAACTATATTTCATTCCTTTTATTAGCTCACACTCGTCTTATATATATCTTGTTCAAATTTTCAACCGTTAGTAAAACATTTTTTATCTATCCACTAAAGTTCAAATACATTTTTTTAAACTTTTAGTGTATGAGACCTGATGTTAATACAGTTTTTTCAAATAATAATACATTAATTAATTTTAGTTTTAAATTGGAGACATTTTTTTCACAAAAGAAACAAGTTATAACATATAGCTAATTCGTCCTATTTAGTTTGAAATAAGTGATAACATATGATTTCGTAAAAGAGCTGATTTTATGTTATAGGTTATGTGGCAAAACACCTGTTTTAACTCATAGGTTAAGTGACTTTATTTATATTAATTGTAATTATTTAATAAAAAGAAACTAAAATAAAAACAACTCTTTGTTGATATAAGTAGGAATTGATTTTAAAATAGCTTTGTTTATGTTACTTGTTATATCACCAAACTCTATATTTGTTTCGATGGAATAATTGCTTTTTACACTTTGGTTTACCAACTCTTTGAAGTAGGCAGAAATTTATTTCCTGCAACTCTTGTGCAACATTACTTTCAAACATTTGAAATTAAAATTATACCTCAATAAGGTTTAAATTTTACTACATTTTTATATTTACGTATAATGACAACTTGTGTTTTCACCCCTCAACCGGTTTCTGCAAAAACCATTACATACATGGCGCCCAGAGATAGTTTGTAATTATAGATACTTTTAATAAAAAAAATAATACTGCAAAAACTTTATTAATGTTCACTTTTTTATATTAATAGAAAATCATACCAACAATTTAAAATGCATTTGCCTATCAGCAGTACTATTGTCTGCATCCAGTTTAATTTATTTTCTCTACAAACAACTCTAGAAACGAGTCGCTAAAACGCCAGCGGTCGTCCACACGCAAAGCGCACTGAATAAATGGCGGCCACTTTAACACCCAATAACGGACGAGTGAGGGGTGTGATTTTCTACACAAAGAATACATTTAGTAACAGATTAAATTAAACTTAAAATAATTCTACGCTATTCAGTTCCTTCTATTAGTTCAACTCTACTTATATACATATTACACAAAATTTCAGTCGTTGATAAACAAAATTTTATTTGTTTACTCAAGTTCACATACATTAATTGAAAGTCCTAGTGTTAACCCTTGATGTTGCTACAGATTTTTTCAAAATTAATCCTTTATATAATTTAAATGAATTAATTTTAGTTTTATAATTTACAAAAACTTTTCACAATAGGGGCAAGTTATGCAATTTAGTTATTTCGTCCCATTTGGCTAAAATAAGTGATAACATATGATTTCATAAAACAGCTGATTTAATGTAATAGGTTATGTGGTAGACCAGCTGTTTTAACGCATAGGCTATGTTACTTTATTAGTGTAAACTGTAATTATTAAATAAAAATGACTAAAATAAAAAAAATGATTTTGCTGACCAAAGTAGGAATTAACTTTGAAACGTTTTTGTTTATAATACTTATTTTTATTTATACATCACCCTAGACCAGTGACATATACTCCGGCCTTCTATTCTCTCGCAAAATGAACGTCTAAAGAATTTTTAAAAAAATGTTTTTAATCTTAAACGAGTTTCGGGATACATAGGCTATAAGTAATGCTGGACTAATGGTGAATCTCAGCTGGGTACATATAGACATTCTCAAAGCTTGCTACTGGGAATGTCCGATATGCGGTAAATATCGATATTTCCCTGTGAACATCGACACGTACCAAATACATTAGCGAATACTGAATATTTGCTCAAGTTGTGTGTCGAATATTTACTCAAGTTCGGCTCTCGTCGGTGAATGTCGTCAAACTCAAATAAGCTTTGGCGTAGTTACAACAAGACATTACAAGTCGTCCATTGTATAATGTCACTCGGCTTTGTATAGTGTATAATGTCGTCTATTGTATAATGTCAGGGTTTTGCGATGTTTGCTGGTGCGCGCTAGCTTTCCGTAGTTTGTATTGTTTTATCCGATACCCTAGTTTATACTTAGTGGCTAGAACATGGAAGTTACGTGACCTAACCTAACCAAACTCCCATAATAGCATATTTGTTTCTATGAGTGGTATATATATATATATATATATATATGTGTGTGTGTGTGTGTGTGTGTGTATAACGGGGTAGAGAGAAATAGTCCATATTTCACCCACCCACTAAATGATGTCGACATTCCTTACTTCCAGTCGTTTATAGTAACAAGATCAAGAGTATAATGAATCTTTTCGTCAAATATTTGTCGTGTGGGAAAGGGTGCTTCCTTGTGGCGTGTTGGGCACGGAACTACTGGATCCACATAATGATATTTAGAATTGTTTTTACCGTTCTTCAGCGGTCGCCTCTGTAAATAGCTGTATTTTATTACATACAATTATCTAGGTTTTTACTTCATTTAAACATTTCTGTATTCATCTGTTTGGTTTTAGCGTTTCATCACATTATATTATAGTTTATTCAAGCTCACATTTCCATTCCTTGGCTGTCAGTATTTTTTTTTGCACTCTTCATCTTATAACTTTTTCTTCATTTTAACATCTTTTATTTAGTCTACCAACTAGTTTATCCTTGTTGTTTGTAACGTTCGCTATTTCGTCAGCATACCATTGAGCTACGCGCATGTGCAAAGCAATATGACGTCACTTACTAACATGTCGCCTACATTTTATTAAGAAGGAAAGAAGCACAAATATATGTGTGTCTCTTTATATCACTTCTCTAGTTTAAATGGAACTAATTTTAATCTGTATGTAAAGTGTGGATAATATGTAGCCACCTCTCCTCACACGGAGTGTGTCGACTAAGCGAAGATGTCCAACTAATAACATTCATTGTCTCTATTCCAGTACCACGGTATCATTATGAATTTTTCTTAGTCCTGCTTCATTCTGTCTTCTATAACGTTTTTATTTGTAATGACGGGAATCCGTCATTAAAGCAACAGAAAATAGTGACAAGTTTCCGTAGTCGCCGCACGGGAGCAGCACGTCGCAGTCCTCTGTTTATGAACAGCTGTTTACCACAAATTTGAATTTTCCGAGGCTTTTAGAAAACAATCAAGTTAGTTGAGTCGAGTTAGTAGTGTCGAGATGGTTCTAGACAACGATAAAGGAAGTGCAGTTGGTAACTGCGGGTGCATAATTTTGTCATTTGGCGTCGCCTAATGGAGCCAGAAATCACAACAAATAGTAACCTTTTACTAAAAATCCCGACACAGGTAAACCTTTTAAATTTTTATATTAGTAAGTATGCATACCAACCATAACCCGAGGAGAGTTATTTGACAAAATTCCTTTCAACGGGGGGACATTCTTAATTCTATTTCGGAGAATAACTATATTTAACCCTTGTACAACGGTGCGTATCACTACCCCTCTTTATCCTTCCTACAAAGGAGTGCGTCAAACTGACACCTCGTTATGACCCCGATAGAGTACAGGTCCGTAAACCACCGCCGGACCAATGATATCCTCTTTTCATTCCTTTCCTCTCATTCGCAGGCGATATATATATATATATATATATATATATATATATATATATATATATATATATAATACGTTTTCTTGTTTAATAATTTAAAACAACATAGGTTATTCAAATACAAGAATATTTATTAATTTATATTCATAAATAAATTAAATATTAAATTATTATTCATAGAATATAAATTAACAAATATTCTTGTATTTGAATAACCTATGTTGTTTTAAATATATATATATATATATATATATACATACATATATATATATATATATATATATATATATAAATATATATATATATATATATATATATATATATATATATATTTATATATATATATATATATATATATATATATATATATATATATATATATATATACATACATATACATACATATACATACTGACTAATTGCCTAAATAATAAAACAAATTAAAGTACTTTTGATAAGTTTCTACTTTTTTGCTAGAATTTATATTCTTATTTAGAGCATCATAATTACCTGCCATTCTCAGCATGGTCACACTACTCGGTGACGCGTTTCAGATGACCGCCATCGGTCAGAAGCTTTTACGAACTGGAAAAAAATTTATATGTAAAACTCCCCAGTGTCGTAAAACGTTCTAACTGATGGAGATCCGAAACGCGTCACCGAGTAGTGTGACCATGCTGAGAATGGCAGGTAATTATGATACTCTAAATACAAATTAAAATTTATTTCAATAGTTAATTACTTCAAATACGTAATTATTGGTAATTTAATGAGATAATCTTGAAAATAATCACTTAGTTTTTATAACCTTTATATAAGATGAGTTTACGCAAATCAGATGTTTGATATAACCAATAACGAACGTTTTGAACTTCCCTAACTTAACCAAACTCAGTTCATGTACAAATTAATTTCAAAGTCAGTAAATTTCCCAAAGTACTCCTATGTCTTCTGCTTATAAACTCCAGCGCCTTGTTGATGTAATTAATTCGATTTCACGGGATGAACAGTACTGCCAACTTTCATACAAGAAATAACAATTAGACATCTGTCATTTGTTTAGTTCCCACCCTCTCTTTTTTTACATTCACCCTCTGTTAGCCCTATTGAGCACAAATGGTTTCGTCAGAGGGTTGGATACAGTTAATTTAGATTGTTCTTGGTTTTTATTACAGCTCTTGTTAGTAAAAAAGGCGTTACTTGATTTTGTAATATGATGGAATCTGATAGACAGACGGACAGTCAATGTGTCAAGGCGTTCAATTAAATGTTTATTTACAAAATAATTGATCATCGAGTACTACTTACCGCAATGCTGTAACTCGAAGCAGTGTTGCCAACACGTCAGTCTTGTTTATTTTGTTTCAACTTATTTAAAGCGCCATTGCTTGGAAGGGAAACAAATCAAACAAGGCTGGACGTGTTTATTTTATATTTACATTCTGGCTGGAGTGTTACCTTAACTATAAATAGTAAACCTAACTGGAGAATAACATAAACCTCAGCCCTACTATGTTAATCCTCCTGATGTATAGTATAATCGAAACGTTATTAGTATACAATGTTCAGGAAAGATTATTTATTAAATTTGAAAAGAAAAGAATAAAGATTATAAATGCACGTTTATTTGAAAGTTATCCGGCCATGAAAGAGTTTTATTTTGAAACGTTTATTGGCATGATTTATTATTTTTATCATACTACAATTTCTATTATTATTATTTATTTTGATTTTCTTTAAGGCTATCACTGAAAATTAAATTTATCGAAAACTGCCTTACTGTATATTTTGTTTACTTAAATGACACGTTTATAAAAATGTCAACATTTTCAATAATAGAAGTATTTAATGTACATTATTATTAAGTGATACTATAATAAAACAGTCTATATACGCAAAATAACAATGCATGAAGTTTGAACTTAATTCATAGATAAAAATCGGAAGTAGCGTTGCTTGTAACGCTATCTATTAATACAAACAATTGTAACGTGGAATTACAAGAAAGGGACTGTAATTATATCATGTAATGAGTTACCGAGCAAACTTTTACATGGGACTATGATTGGCAAAAGAAGAGTTGGCCGACCAAGAAAACGATGGCTACAGGACCTTGTAGAAGATTTAAGGGTACTCGGCATTACAGCACGGAAACAGAAGGCTAAGGACAGAAGTACATGGTGGGACATTGTTAAGGAAGCCAAGGCACACCCCGGGCTGTAGCGCTACGTAGTAGTAGCAGTATTGAGTTTCTTTATTTACAAAGATTTATTTACCTAGGGACAGTTATATTGTGGCCGAACGAAACTACTACCAATAAGTAATAAATAGAGGTTTCATTTTACTCAAGACGTTTTATTTCACTATAGACGTTTTATTTTACTCAAGAAGTTTTATTTTACCATATACGTTTCATTTTACTCAAGAAGTTTTTTTACAATATACGTTTAATTTTACTCAAGACGGTTTATTTTACTATATACGTTTCATTTTACTCAAAACGTTTTATTTTACTATATACGTTTCATTTTACTCAAGTCGTTTAATTTTTCGATCGACGTTTTATTTTACTATAGAGGTTTCATTTTTCTCAAAACGTTTTATTTTACTATATACGTTTCATTTTACTCAAGTCGTTTAATTTTTCGATAGACGTTTTATTTTACTATAGAGGTTTCATTTTTCTCAAAACGTTTTATTTTACTATAGACGTTTCATTTTACTCAAAACGTTTTATTTTCCTATAGACGTTTTTAACCAGACAGAATAATTCTTAATCCTAAGAAAAGAAAATTTGCCAACATATTTGTAACACTCAGTATTTTTGCAGAGAACAGTAACCATTCTCGGACGGAATGAAACTGTGGCAAGAGAATCGAATTACTGAACTAAGAAAAGGAAGTGAATTGTAATTTAGTTGTATTAGGAGAACAAGGATAATTGCAGTGCGTGCTACGCAAAAGCCTGCCTCGGTCTGTAGAAGGCCACTGCGCACGCCCCGTCCACTAAGCGATTCCTCGCACCTAAGTTTTTGCCACAGTACTTCAGCAGGCATTTCCAAAGCAATGCATCTTCCGACGTCCCAAGTAAATCCATTACGCGCCTAATTGCTTTATAATCTGGATTTACCGTTCACTGCTTTATTTCGTCGCCATTTATATTCCCACCGTTCTTCTTCTTCTTCTTCTTCCTTTTCAGCCTATTAGGCAATTCGAATATCCCGGCTTAATTCGGAAAGTGGGGCGATAATTTAGGGTTGCTTTTACATCTCTAGGTAGAGTGTATAATTTGCATTTGCCGAAAGGTTTTTTTGCGGGGTAAGTGAAAAATAAATTCATTTTATTTTTCTCAGTAGCTGAAAGATATTTCTATAACGTTTTACTGCACAAGCTCTATGTACTTTTAATAATTTTTCATACATAAATTACTATGACGTATCATTAACGAATTTGAAAAATTTGAGGGAATATACCACCCTTCGGTAACATGAGTATACACCTCTGCTAAACAGCGCTACGAGTGCCAAGGATTAGTTTGGTCTTTACCCTTCTTTTTACAAGAGGGGGTTGTAAAGAGGAGATACCACTTTTCCACATTAGATATCAGAAAATAGGTCCATGCACCTATTTAACTAGTTAACCCAGCACCTCCTAGTACATCTCCCTTTGTATACTCCAACACGCGGTGTCATGTCCCTACCGTCGGGTCGGCTTCATCAATGATAAGGTTCTTTCGAAACACATCAGCAAATAAGTTCAACAGTTTTCCTTCATTTACGCAATAAATACTTAAAATTTAAAACACAATTTAATTTACTTTATAAATGTGTATAATTATCTAAATTCAATTTACTCTATCTGAGAATGACATAATTTTACTTAATACTCAACAAGTATACAACGGGTCTCGTAATTCCCAATGAATTTTAATCAAATTAATTAAAACATTTTGAAAATATTCCTAACGGGAAAAATAGCTACTTTTAATTTTTTTCGTTATTATGTTCTGAAATTACTGTTGGTTTGAGGCTTGAGATCCAAAAATTTGAATTATTTTGTTTGTGAGTGTGAGCGTGTGTGTGTTTGCTTGATTGTGTGTGTTTTGTGTGCGTGCGTGTGTGTGTGTGTGTGTGTGTGTGTTTGTGTTTGTGTGTGCGTGTGTGTGTGTATGTATGTGTGTGTGTGTGTGTGTGTGTGTGTGTGTGTGTGTGTGTGTGTGTGTGTGTGTGTGTGTGTGTGCGTGCGTGCGTATGTGTGTGGCTTGACGTGATAGTATGTAGCAGCAGAATCGTATTCTTCGTAAACGAGTCTAACCCTATTGTTTTCTTTGTATCAAATCCCTCCCGTAGCTAGAGGCTCAGTAATTGATTCCGGACAAAACCTCACCGAGCGATTCTGTTTGTACAGATGGTGCACAGTGTAAGGTTCTCACATTCGACTATTACTAGCAAAAGTTACTTTGTTCAATTTTATCGATCAAATGAAAATTCAACAAATTTGAAATAACTTCCATCTACTGAAAATTGCGATTTTATAATTAGTTTAAAATTTTACCACTGTTGCGCTTACAGTAATATTTTTAAAGATCGTGCTGTAAGGTGAAATCATGTAATCTAAAATAGATCCCAGCACACGTAAACATTGAAGGCAATGAGTGTGTCGTCTCAATGGCCAAAGGAGCCCGCGAAAATGATTAATCAGATAACATGATTACACTTGTTATCTCCCAGAACATACGTTACCTGCACGTACTGTCCTGATGTCAGTCTAACGCCGAGACACATTTTCGAAGGCCCAGCATTAATATGTACCAATGTGTGTTCCCTGCTTTGCTATGTATTCCCGGTCTTCCTTTACGTCCTTTCCAGATCTGGTTGTATAGCAGAGTATGGAGAATCTCACGGAAAGAACACGTCACGAACGCTGAAGATACAGAGCTGATGAATAGCGTAGTGATAAGAAAACCCAAGAACCTGCGCCATATAGTGTAAAAGTCCACAGGTAGTTTTAAATACAAGCTGAACTACAAGAAAAAGTGCCTGGGTGAGAAGTTGGGAAATGAAGGATATCATCACTGATAACGTTAAGCACGTGGTTTGGGATGAATACTACTGCCCCAGTCCGCTGTAGATGAATTATATGCAGCCTATATGATATCCAACATCCTAAGTGGATAGGAAATATCAGAAAAAGAGAAGCCGAGATGCATACCGGTTACGTATTAATCCTAGTTAAGATAAGTTAATATTTAAGTTCAAAATGAATATATCTGCTTTAGAGAAGGATTTACTCTCATCGGCCGATCTTTGTCCCTTACAAGATTTGGCAAGTGAATTCGGTGCAAGTATCATTTTAGGCAAAACGTTGATCGAGTCGCAGCTCTCTCCCGTTACGTTCAGCGTGACGCAGTTTCTCCCGCCGTGTGGCGAAGATATCGTTTTTTCTCCCACTGTGCAATGAAGATATTATTGAACAAACCGACAGATATGTTGTGTAGTAAGTAAATAGACTATAATAGTGACTATTTTGATTTAAATGTGCACTCTTTTCTTGTAGTTGGGAAACGTATAGTGCGCGAACTAGGTGCACCCAAAACTCTTCCATCAAAAAGACCACAGGTAACGGTTGATTCCACGGTTCAATTATGTGCACTGTTTACCATTTATTGTGTATCTAAAACCTATATAACCTCATTTGTTTTCTTACCGCTACCAGAAATTTAGTATGATTTTATCTCATTGGTCCTCCGGAAAGTCTAATTGAATCTTGCATTGCGATACATGTTTTGGTACGCCGTGCCGGGATACGTAATATTATCTAACGCTGACAAGGTTTTATAACCGTCATAGGAAAGTGTCTATCTGATAGACCTCTCAAAGTTAGATGGATAAAATAAAGTAAACAATGAGAGAATGAACGGAAATGAATAAATAAATCAAATACACAGAAATAATAATTATGGCCTGTTAGCAAAGAAAATAAAGGAGTCCTTTGTCTGAGTTTGAGAATCCATACAAAATACTTCTTCGCTTATTACTTACATAGCTATTTCTTTTAAAGATGAACGCAAAATCTATAGTTATATACTAAAACACTTGAACATACATATATTGTATATTGATATGTCACACTCACCTGTAGTAGAACTTACATTTTGATTATTGAGGACGGCCGTTTTGGGAGATGAATCCCACTGTCAACTCAGACAGCAACTCAATTGTTTGGTAGAACTAGAAGCTCAATTTTAAGATGGACTCAAATAATATGAATAGTTATGTGTAAATAAAAAATGCTCAAATACAAACCACTGAACCCCTCATAGAGTTAATTCGTAGCAAACGTTGAACATTATAACTTACCACAGAGAAGTAATAGAGAAATTCAAATAATAACATGAAAAGGTTTTACTGCCTTCTTGTGGGTCGAGCTTTGCCTTGTGCTCGATTACTTAATGAGGACGAGGAATAACTTATAGTGTCAAAGGCAACGACGCACTTGCAGTACGGTTCTGACGCGAACTGGTCGTGCCTCAGCTTGTTGCACATTTGGGGTGATTTGTTTGTGTAAGTTCTTCGTAATTTTGTAAATATTCTTTCCACGGATCTGTTTTCGTATTCTGTGATACTCATTATTCGGACTCAGAGTTTACTTGGTTTCAAAGAATACAGACATGAAAACCTTGATCTTTTGGTGATGGAAGCAGGAATAAAACTTTGCTTTAATACAAAAATATATAAACGTATCTTTTCAGTTTTACTGTTTCATTATTCCTTAAATATACCTCAAAATATAACTGAAAATTAAAACTAATAAGTGAATAAAATAATAAAAAAAAGTTGTAATTTATAATATACCACCGCAGGATAGTGGTGAAGGGTGAAAATGAATTCTCTCTCTCTCTCTCTCTCGTGTGTGTGTGTGTGTGTGTGTGTGTGTGTGTATGTGTGTGTGCGTGTGTGAAAAAGAGAGAGAGAGTTAATTTGAAAGTGGTAAGCGACATTCATATTACTGATGTACACTTAGCAACAGGTATCGTACCTTGTTTCTCTCAACATTCTTACATAAATATGATTTAATTACCCTAAGGAAGTCAGAGGTTATCATTTTATTAATCTCTTCCCAACAAACTCCGAAGGGTTTGTGTAAGGTGTCGACAGCCCATACAGCAACGAAAGAGATACAAAAATCCTGTTCCTGTTGTATGGACTTAGTGTCAGCTTTGTACTGACATCCGGGATTAGTGAGCAAGGTTGGATCCATCAGGCTGATCCGACGGAGCTGATGGGAACAAAATGAAATAAATCCTTCGAATTCGAATTCTCGTTGAGCAAAACCCTGCATTCCAGTTCTATCCGGAAACACGGCTATTACTTGTAATATACCGTAAAGTATCAGCTTATTCATTTAACTCTAGGGAATACAATTCATTACCAGTGGATTGTAAAGATATACATACAACATACTGGGCATACACGCCAACATACATAAGTCTTTGGACATCCTTTAACATACAGGCTGTGGCTTTTTAAAGCTTTAACATGGAAAACTCTGCACACATGACTTATATACATTTTTATGTAATCTGCGACTGATTATGTTTACAAGAAAGAAGAAAAATTGTACAAATGGTCTAAAAATGCTTTTAAAAATGTCTAATGTTATAGGAGTATTACGAAAAAACATATTTTTATCATGCTTATATATATATATATATATATATATATATATATATATATATATATATATGTATATATATATATATATATATATATATATATATGTATATATATATATATATATATATATATATATATATATATATATTATAACATAACGTATGAGGCTAAAGAATAAATTCAGTTTATATCAAATAAAAAAAAAAAATTAGTCGGAATAAAAGGTAAGCAAAGCAACAAGAATAGTTACTAAAAATTCGGACAAAGTACTCAACAATTGTTCTATTCAAGTAGTCATAGAGGGGCTGTGGGAAACTTTGACATAAGAAGGGTCCAACTATTTTAAGGTAGGACTTTTCAAGAACCAAAATACCTGGGTTATAATAACACTGTACCGTTAGAGAAGACTCTTTATAGATGGGTTTGGGGATAACCAAATTAACTAAAATACGTGAGGGGGGAGAGATGATGCGAGGTTGGAAAAGGTGGTGATCAAGGGAAGAATCTTGGAGGAACTTCAGTAGAGGGCAGACGTATTGGGGGGGGGGACCAAGTGCCAGCAATGTTAATAAGGGGTAAAATTTGTTTAATAGAATTAAGGGAATTGTCATTTTTTGTATTTGTATCATTTAAAAAGTGCGAAGTAAAAAATTTAGTAAAGAATTAGGAAAAATAAGTTAGTTATGTGAAATTTCATCGTAGCAGTAGCAACGGTCAAGATCCCAGGAACTCAACAAACAATAAGTACTTTCTTTTAACATTAAAATTAGCCAACAGAGCTTTATAAACAGTAAATTCAGAACAATTTTGAATTCATTAGTATAAAATAATAATCTAGTTTTTTTCACCACGTTCTAATTTATAAAAAGATCTATAATAACGACACCAGAGAAATAGTAATTAACGCTGTCATTATTAAACCTTATTGTAATAACCTAAAGCCTCAAGAGTCCAGCTTTTTTTGTAATCATAATATTAGTTAAGGAATCTATCTTGTCACTAAATAGTATTAAGGTAAATGGGTATAATGTGTATTAATTAAATATCAAGAACAAATGCAAGTGATGATAAAATTGATATTGGTGTTAATTAATTAGAAACTTGAAGATGATACTAAAGAGTGTTAAGGTAATTAAATATATAACCTAAGGGAAAAGTTATATTTTAAATAACTTAGGTTAAAATAGATATTTATAATTGCTATATTTATAATAGCAACACTATTTTTTTTTGTATTCACTTTTCACTTACACTTTAATGTTCTTATTCAAGAAACTTTTTTTATAGTTTGCAATTTTTAGTGTTGTGCATCTTGAGGATTTTTTATCTAGTACTACTTTTGGTATTACTTGGCAAAAAACCACCACCTATTGATATTTTTCAGCAGACGCGTTTAGGTCAGTGCATTGTTCAATGCTATAAGTCAATGACCTGACTACAATAGGTAGTGGTTTTTTTGCCAAGTGATACCAATAGTAATAGTAGCCTACTTTTTATATTTGCGATTCGACTTTCGAGAAATATTAATTACGTGCTCTCATTCAAGACCTTTTATAAATCTCCTAAATAAGCTAGAAAATGATACCACGTATAATTTGACCAAACAGCCGTGCGCCCTGAAGGATTAGAGCGACCCTCGCTCCCCCACGCGTAGGCACACTCTCACGCGCGTGTGAGCATAATGGTTCTTCTATGAATCACCAACTAGTATTTGTACTACGAAATCAATTTTTTTTAACTGTTAACTTTACTTAATTTGTACTCTAATAACTGAATCCTAAATATTATTCCTCGCAAAATGAGTCCAAACACGGTACAATTGTGACAACTTTGAGCGGTTTTATGGTCAGTAGGTTACAAAATTATAAATTTTAGGACTACAGCTAATTTGCAAACAATGTAAGTCAGCTCTAGCATAATTGTAAACTGTTTCCGTGTTATTGATCTGATTACTATTTCATTAAAGACGTCTGATTAATACAATATAAAATACGTGATAAAAGTCTCGTTTTGTTTGTTGTCTAATTTTTAAACCCACTAAAACCGCTCAGAGTTGTCACAATTGTACCGTGTTTGGACTCATTTTGCAAGGAATAATATTTAGAATTCAGTTACTAGAGTACAAATTAAGTAAAGTTAACAGTTAAAAAAAATTGATTTTGTAGTACAAGGACTAGTTGGTGATTCATAGAACAACCATTAGCGACAGGTAGGCCGGGCCGCGCGTGTGAGTGTGCCTGCGCGTGGGGGAGCGAGGGTCGCTCTAATCCTTCAGGGCGCACGGGTGTTTGGACAATTTATAATTGCTATTTCTCGAAAGTCGTCTAGAATATATACATATAAAAAAGTTTTAATAAAAATTATAATAATTTATATAGATAACGTTGAACATATCTAACTTCCATAGCGATATAAGTATATCTATACTCTTTCGATTACTTATTTACTATGTTCATGTATTTATTTACTATGCTCATGTACTTATTTACTATGTTCGTGTACTTATTTACCAGCGTGTATAGCTGTTTCGGCCAGCCGTGCATAACGTTTTAAACTCGCTCTACAGGCTTCGTCAATAAAACTAAAAGCCGTCATCCGGTGAGCAGAGTGCACATTAACGTAATACTTGCCACAGCACCACCGGCGTCATCATGATGGCGGTAACAAGTGTCTGGGCAAGTAGTTTGCGTTAATGTCTCTGAATCACACCTCTACAAGCAGTCATTATACAAAAATACCTTCTGCACTGGTTAGGCTTTACTTCAGGATTATTCTATCAAGGACTTAAATTTCCAAACTCATCACAATAGTCCTTAAAGGAATTGGGGAGCAAATAAACGGTAAGTGATTAAAGTCATTGCAATGAGCAACCTTTTAGAAAATTTATTTCTAAACAGATTCGGTGGAAATACCGGCAGTTTGACATTCCAGTTCCGAATCCTGTATCACATCATCCCTTATTCCCGTAAACTGAGATGGCTTATTCAGCAGTATCGTCTTCATGTACAGCTTAGGCGTGAGTATAGGTTCCCGGAGCTGATCCTCAGTTATTCTTGAAGATTACTTTCTCTGGCGTGAAATATACAGAATCAAATCGTGTTCTTTCCCGCTTTAACTGCTTTTGTATCTAGATATTTATGCCAATATCTAGAGACGTGCGCATAAATACTATATAGCTCTTTAGATTACTTAAAGGTCAATTTCAAAATTTAAAGTATTTTTCACAGCTATCGCCATTTAAAATCATCTCAACGTATGTAATAAAACATATTATTATCTTAATCAAGTGATCTCTTCTTAACCACTCAATATTTCAATTAATATATCTGTTTTCCCTTCTTCTGTTAGTGTGTGTGTGTGTGAATTGTTCAAATTTTTAATCGTTAACCCTTTATATACACTTTAATACTTTTTATTCATCCACTCAAATTGAAATACATTTTGTTTAAACAAGTAGTAAATGTCACTTGATGGCAATACAGTTTTTTTCAAATAATAATCCATTAATTAAATTTAATTAATTATTTTTAGTTTTCAGGTCAAAAAAACATTTTACAAAGGGGCAATCTATGCAATATAGATATTTCGTCCCATTTGTCTTAAAAAACTAATAACATATGATTTAATTAAACAGCTGATTTTATGTTATAGGTTATGTGATGGAGCAGCTGTTTTAACGCATGAGTTATGTTAATTTATGTGTAATAATTATAATTATTTATTAAAAAGGGAACTATAATAAAACTTTCTTTGTTGCCCCAAGTAGTATTTGATATTAAAAATTTTTGTTTATATTAATTTTTTATTTTCTTCCATATTATTTTTAACCTTATGTTGTGAGTGAAAACAACATAAATTATTTAATTATAATAATAATAAAAATATATTACTAATAATAACATACAGATTAGTGATAAAACATTATATACTACATTATTATTGAATAAATATAATAATAATATTATTATCGATAATACTTTCCTTTGGAAGTTCGAAAAAACAATATCCGACTGTTTCGATTAGAAATTTATTTATAAAAAAAACAAAGTTTTTTGAAAGCAGCAGGGTATTGATGATTAAAAAATATTTTGTGTAAAATCATTTTACAAATTATTAATTACTATTTCTTAAATTTTTATTAATTATTTTACATAGATAGTTGTATGATATTACCTTGATCTTTTTCGTATAAAATTTTTTTTACTTAATAAACAAATAATAAATTTATTACAATTTACGAATTCAGTTTCGATAAATATAGGAACCATATAGTTTATATTTTGTATGAGCAATTTCCGTAATACTGAAAGAAAAAACAGAAAACCTCGAAAACCAACTTGAGTAAGTAATGAATGATATTACACATTCCTATGGTAAAACTACTACAAACCTCTAAGCAATAAAGACTTGATCATCTAAACCTGAAGCAGAATTGTTTCTATAAGTTATTGTGGTGAAGCAAGCATAGCCGGTGCTTGTGTTACGGGGCGTTAAAATATGTGGCAGATGCCGTCACGTGATACCAGAGTCAATATGCACGTTTAGTATCATCATTTATTTTTTTATTTTAAAATAATATAATTTACAAATTTTAATTTTGTTTTGTGTTTCTAATATTTTGTGCAAATGCGTTTCTTAAATCACATATATGTCAAAATAATATCAACATTCGTAGAGTATACAATATAATAAAATAAGACAGTGTTACAATATATTACAATAAACTATTTGCAAAACCCCAATAGCACATACATAACTAATACCTAAGATTACATACACAGTTACCTTAGATTAAACCCCCTTAAGGTTTAATGTTGGGTAACTTGTAGTATTATTTATTTTTTATTATTTTTGGGGTACCGGAGGTTTTCCAGTATTTTTATTGTAATTCATAGAGTAGATAATATGTTCACTATCAAACTGAGCTGTCAAAGCCAACAGCGAATACGTAGCAATCAAAGAGGTCTCACTGTAAAACTGGGTAAAAGTAAAAGATAAATGGCGGGATCAGGCAGGGGAGGGGGGGAAGTTAGATTGCACTGCGGGGAGACAAACTACCGTCTTCATTTTGTGCGCCGTGCTATTTGTAAAATTGTCTCAGTGCAGCTCTTTCACTTTGCACTGAAGACGCCGATCTATAGAACAGCTGTTGCATACCAAACGCACCGTTCGTTAAGGGATGTAGTGAGCGCACAAAGTCCCCTAGACATTGTTTTGTCGCGGCGAACCGTGGAAAGTAAATGTAAGTAGGATTAGAGCATGACTAAAATTGTATAAGAATAGAAGAAAAGTAATTTAAAAAAATATGACTCATGTAACCATTTATATGTATATATATTTATGGTAAGTTATTACTTAATCTGTACAAGAATATTTTTTTAACAAATAAGACAAATAAATATTACTGCAGAAAAAGAAGGGGGATTAGGACTAGGTAAATGTAAAGAGACCAATTAGAAAGATATATAAAAGGAACAGAAAAATGCGTATAAATGAATGAGACATCCAATAAAAACATTTGTATATATTGTAAAAACTACAATTTACAGGTTCATGTTTAACAAGTTTTTAAAATTTTAATTGATTTAGTTATTAAAAGTCATATTTAGATATTTTTAGGACATTTGTAATAAAATAAAAAAATATTTTCCCACTTTACATATAGGTAGTATAGTTGTTGCTATAAAATGCATTACTAAGAGAAAAAGAAACTCTCTCTCTCATACACACATTCATACCCTCTCTTTCTCTCTCTCTCTCTTACACACAGACGCACACACACACACACTCTCTCTCTCTCTCTCACATACACACATTCATAACCTCTCTTTCTCTCTCTCTCTCTCTCACATACACACATTCATACCCTCTCTCTCTCTCTCTCACATACTCACAGACGCACACACACACACACACACACACACACACACACACACACACACACACACACATACCCTCTCTTTCTCTCTCTTACACACAGACGCACACACACACACATTCATACACTCTCTCTCTCTCTTTCTCTCTCTCTCTCTCTTACACACAGACGCACACACACACACACACACACACACACACACGCGCGCACGCACAAACACAAACGCACACTAACGCGCATACACACACACTAACGCACACACACACATACATACACACATACACACACACACACACACATACACACAAATACTCTCTCTCTCTCTCTCTCTCTCTCTCTCTCTCTCATACACGTACACACACATACACACACATACACACACACACACACACACACACACACACACACACACACACACACACACACACACACACACACACACACACACACACACACACACACACACACATAGACACACTCTTTCGTTAAAAATTGCGCTATTAAAATGTACCGTCGAGTAAAAACGAGGTCTAAGAATAAAACAAGTTAAAGGTTGACATAATAATTATAAATAATAAAGGAGGAACGTTATTAATAATTTAACGAAAAAGTTTAAAAGAATAACAATAGAACACAAAGGTAGTTTAATGTAAGAGAAAGTAGAGAAACGCGGCATTTTATTGGTCAAGATTTGACGTGTCAATTACTCCGAAAAGTTTATTTAGCAAATTTATTTTCGTATCTCCGATAAAATTGGAACGCCTCTAACATTGATTCTGGGAAGCGTAGCTGATGCTCTCGGTTTCCATAGCAACCACAGTTTGTATACAAAACTAAATTATCCAAAACAGTCTTCCAGTGTTATTCTGTTATTCTTGGCAACATTAAAACTTCGCATCTCGGAAACGGTTTGCCCAAGTTGTGGGACAGCCTGGAATGAGTGCTGGCTGGGCCATTTACGTTTTGCTCCGTTTTAGTTGTGTTCCGCTCCTAAAGAATTTGTATTTCATTTACGTTTGTAATTATTTATTAATATCCCAGTTACACAAAAATTGTACTACTGCGTTTCAATATCCAAACATTGAACAAATTATCCAATGTTACTTTAAAACCCTAAACTGGTGACGTGACCTATCTGATATTTTAGGGTTTTACCAGACCCATTTTATTTATTTATAATCAACAATAATATAAGGGATAATATACCTTTTTAAATGTATGCTTGCTCTGAGTAAAGGATTATAATGCGAGGGGAAAATATATTTCAATTAAAAATATATTGATATCTTTAAATACAAAAAATTTTTAAAATACGAAACTTTTTAAAAAATATTAACTTGTGGAAAATTAAAATATTTTAGTGCTTGTATATGTTTAAATCAAAACTGAACTACCTTTTTCCACATATTTGAGAAATTGAGTACAAACATTGGTTATAAAACGTGATATAAACATTTATTGCATACACATTGCAGATATTTACAGAAATAAAATGAGCTCTTTCAAAAATATAACGTACACTGAAAAAATGTTTTTAAAGTTAGTGGAAAAAGCCTCAATGTTTCTATATAAAATGGCGCTTCAATTTTCTGAAAGAAAAATAATTTATAAAAACCTAGTAGCCAAACTTTGTCAACTTGAGAACATATAAAGGAGATTTGATTCGCATGTCAATCGTATTTCATTTTATAATTTAGATTTTCCTTATTTTTCCTTTTCCTTCTTTAAGCTGTTCTTGAATCTACTACATTCTTTCCACTTTTTCTGTTATTACTTTCATTCTGCATTTTCTCTTATTAATTTCTTGTATGTTTGTATCTCTGATTAGTCTCACATTCTTCTTGTTTTTGACTCCCTCTCGTTAAAATTCCAGAGGTTCCAGGTGCTCCAGCGCTTCCTTCATACAGTACGGTTCCAGATAAGTGTGCTTTATGTGTCGGAAATGTTCTCATTAACTCTGCCTTTGTTCGTCCTGTCGAAGTATCCGTGTGCATTTTCCCAATGCGTCGTAGTTGGTATCGTGCTTTACTACAGTATTGTTAAAAGTAGGTTTCATCCCAACTGCATCTGTACGATTATGCTAGGAATATGCTGCAGAATTATTCCCACCTAATCCTCGATGCCGATTGGCAAATTCTCTGAACACCTCGGTCGGTGTATCTTGTTCAGGGGGGATCAAGAAAAATATTTTGGGTAGGATGGCTGGTGGGTGGAGGGAGGATAAGGAGCCGCGACCGGAAAATATTTAGGAAACATGGTACCTATAGTGTAAACTCTAAGGGTCTTCTGTCTAGGTATAGGCCTGCTCTGTAACTTCATACAATCATTAATTAGTTTCATTGGCTATATACTAAATTTATTTAAGTTTTCAGATTTATCAGATACTTGTATCTTTTGTGTCATGAATTTCATGTAGATCAAGCGCGCGAATATTGCAGGTGACACATTTCTGTTTATACCAGAAACGACTTATTGACAACTTAATGATTACAGTATGGTATAATAATGGTTAATATGGGTTTGTAAACATATTCTACTAAATATTAAGTAGATATAATTGAGAGAGGAACGCAAACATCGGAAATGACATTTTATTTTACATTTTGAGCGTTAGCTTATAGTTTAAACGTTTTTATTTTTCCATAGTGGTTGAGCCCCAAAGCCCTTTACATCCTCCACTGCTCTTGGGTAAAGTGCATTAAGTGTTGTGTAAGTTAGGCTTTTCAAGATTTCCTCTGTTTGTAGTTCAATTCAGAGTTACTAGGCCCGTGGTCGCTTTAATATTTTTTTTTATTGTAGGTAGTGTCTAATCCTTGTAGATCGGATTGTTTCTCCTCACTTTTTCCCACTTTATTTTCAGTGACACTTTCTTTAACGTACTGTAGCCTATGTATTTCTGTGTAACAGAAATATTTTATTTTCAAATTTATGAAAGCTCCCGCAGTTTCACAGGCGCCACAAACATGAGAAAAACAGGGAATTATATATATATATATATATATATATATATATATGTGTGTGTGTGTGTGTGTGTGTGTGTGTGTGTGTGTGTCTGTGTGTGTGTGTGTGTGTGTGTGTGTGTGTGTGTGTGCGTGCGTGCGTGCGTGCGTGAGTGTGTGTGTGTGTGTGTGTGTGTGTGTGTGTGTGTGTGTGTGTGTGTGTGTGTGTGTGTGTGTGTGTGTGTGAGTGTGTGAGTGTGTGTGTGTGTGTGTGTGTGTGTGTGTGTGTGTGAGTTAGTGTGTTTGTGTGTGAGTGTGTGTGTGTGTGTGTGTGTGTGTGTGAGTTAGTGTGTTTGTGTGTGAGTGTGTGTGTGTGTGTGTGTGTGTGTGTGTGTGTGTGTGTGTGTGTGTGTGTGTGTGTGTGTGTGTGTGTGTCAGAAACAACTAAGGTTATTCAAATACAAGAATTATTTATTAATTTATATTCAAAGCTTTACATTGATAAACAGAGTACCAACATCATCAGGAATGAATAATACAATAATGCATGATATAAACCCATTAGGCAAACAAGATTTTATATCATGCATAATTGTATTATTCATTCAGATGATGTTGCTACTCTGTTTATCAATGTAAAGCTTTGAATATAAATTAATAAATATTCTTGTATTTGAATAAACTATGTTGTTTTTTATTATTATACAAGAAACATATTATATATATATATATGTTGAATAGATATTGCAATAAAGTATTTTAAAATTAAAAAAAATGTATATTACATGATTCCATCTGCACTTGAGCTACTAGTTTCTCACTAAAAACACTTTTACACATGTTAGTTTGTTATCTTGCCTGTAGTAGCATTTACGTTTTTGATTATTGAGGATGGCCGTTTCGGAAGATATATTCTATCGTCAACTCAGACCGAAACTGAACCGTAACTCAATCATACTAAGATATCTACAAGTAGATAAATAGCCAGTAGCGCAATTATAATCATTAAATAGCAACAACCCTTGCTTAAATATAAATATTTAAACAACCTTGGTGTACATCTTGCTATACATATAGCATCATAAGAAGGTTACAAACATATACATGTACAGTATGTTTGTAACCTCCTGATGAAGATGACTGTCTTAGCGAAACGTGCATCAAGATGGCTTTAATATTTGCAGCAAGAGTTATTGTTGCTTAATGATTCTAGTTAAAACAGGTTTTCCGTAACTTGTGATAACTTAAGCAGTTGTTACGTCGACAGAAAACTTACATCGGATATTCTCGACACCCTGCAGTCCCATACATCATATTCCATCATCGCCAATATCGACTTTATAAAACCACCCCCATTTATATTTTAACAGCTGTTCCCACACAGAACGACTTTTCTGTAACATTCTATAACACGATTTACCGAACGACCTTTCAGCACTCAAAGCGTGATTATTGCTGAAGGACTTAGTTCGCTTTTACTGTTACGCCAAACGGACGGGAAATGGGCCGTGCTCGGGAAAACAGGAATTTAACCGCTTCCTGTAACATCAAGAAAAGTTATTGCTGGAATTACAGGGGATATAAAGTCGTGAAAAGGTATCTTTCGTGCGCCATAAGAACATTTATTGTTCAGTCGAGATTTGTAGTGCGTGAAAAATTGTCGTTTTATGGCCGAGTTTGTACGTAAAATACCGATCTTTAAGTTAAATACCACGCTTACGGAAAAATAGGTATAGCGTTCTAGTTAAAGGGCAATCATCTCGTACAATAGTCAGCTGTACATTGCGGTAAATAGCTCTTACTTTACAAAGGTATGAGCTTTAACAAAGGTATTATCCAATTTACGACAGTAGCGTGATCAAGGACCTTTAGGTATCAAGTCCTCCACCTAGAAATATGGGTAAGAAAAATATGGGTATTAAAATTATTAATATACTCATCTTCATTTCTCTTTGGAATATTTCTATATGCTAGTCTACATTTTTCTGCCTTTCCTGACTTTTCAATGTTCTCCTCTGTTGACGCGTTTCGGATTTCTCTTTTACGAGATTGGAGTACGATTGAAGTTTTGAAAATGGAGTTAATCCGAAACGCGTCAATAGAGGAGAATATTGAAAAGTTAGGAATGACAGAAAAATGTACTCAAACATATATAATATGGGTATACTTATACTATAAAATAACACTATAAATGTAAAACAAAAGCTATTTCCGGAGTTTGCGTTCGGCCCTGATTTAAATCAACTTATTAATTAGTAAAATATGTTTACACACACATATCTTCATGTTTGAAGTCTAGCTCTTTGGCACTGAGCCAACTTTCCCATAGTTGGAGATGTACTATTCAGAGGTTTATATGAAATTTTATTTTGTCAGCATCTGGTTGTCGTCGAAGCCTCCATTGTACAACCTTAAATGTTTGCAGTGGTTACCTAACTATACCATAAATAATGATCAAATGACTGAAAAGAATAAAATAAACAAACAAACTGGATTAACAGTATCAAACTTTGCTTCACACACGGACACTGTGAAAGGAAAGCGAAAAGAAACTACAACACAATACAAGCGACAAAAATAATAGTCCAACACCATATATGGAAAGGAAAATTGCCAGGATATTCGCTTTCTATTTTACTACTTAATATTGTTATTCTGACATATGTAAATACATTTTTTTATTACTTATAATTATAAAATTAAAAGAAAATAAATCCAATTTTTTTTGTTGACTGATGTACGAATTGACTTTTAAAAGAAAATTTTTATATGACTTGTTTTTACATTAAAACATATAATATTGTACAACAGCTTTTTCCTTCATTAAACATTATGTTCATATCATTTAATGACGAAATTTCTCAAATGTTTAAACATTATATAATCAATAAGTATAAAAGAGTTTTTATTTTATAAAATTGATACTTGAATGGTTTTGATTATTGTCATTTCTTTACAAGAGTTTTCTAAAATTATTAGATCTGTGATTTTGATTAAATTTCAGATTGTTCAATTAAATTTAAGCAATTGCAATCATTTATAATAACTGGAGAAATCCTTTAATTTACAAAAATATTATTTCATTTACATCCTGTGCACTGAAGTACAATCAAAGCATTTTGGTTCAAACAAGTATTTAGAACTGACATTTAATTTACTTAGTTATAAACTTTAAAGTGACGTTGTTTTCTGTTACAGGTGAGTTTCCTACTTTTGACAATAGAGTGCACTGAAGCCGATCACCAAGTACACTTAGGTAAATTAATTATTATATGGCGTGTTTAATTAATTAATGTAATATTTAATCAAGATAATTGGTTTATAGTTCAATATGAACGTGAAGGACTTATGAGCCACACAACCTCCGGATAGACCTTGTACATAATTCCCTTTGTGTTACAGGTTTATGTATTTAATTACTTTATAAACATGATTCATCCGTGAGATATTTACCTCTTACTATTATAGCCCTTGGTAAACATGGATTACTATAGGCAATGAATTATATAAGCCAGGATTTATATAATTAGGTATTTATATAGCTATTCGTATATAACAAAATTACTTATTATTACAATAATGACTTAAATAGTATATACGCTATTACGGGATAAACTATAATATTACATTTTAGTTATAATAGTCTTTCTTTTTTAACGTGAAACTTATGCTCTTCCTTTAATTTAAATAGAAAATGTGACACAGAGCGTTCCCATCATTCGTGGTTAATGTGTGCGGGGGTGTGTGAGTGTGTAGCGGGGGGTGGGAGAGAGAGAGTGTGTGTGTGTGTGTGTATGCGCACGTGAGCGCGCGAGCGTCCATGTGTGTGTGTGTGGGCGATTGTGCGTGCGTGTGTATTAGGTCGCCCTTTACAGTTGTTCATTTTAGGTCCAGAATTTTTTATGATAGTTTTGATAAATCAAAATTGTTTAAACTTCCAGACACAAAGAGAACCCATTACAATTATTCTGGATCATGCAGAAATCATATCGGGTTCTATAAGCTTGATACTGACACGAAGTGGGCTCATTATAACTAGACGATCCCAGGCTCCGGGACATAATTCCGTCCACTCCCAAGTATAAAAAGGAGTATCCAGAACTTATTCTAGTCCATCTTTGGTCTCTTCCTACACTGAGGTAGTCACTTCCTTATATTACAGTCTTTGGCTTCTTCCTTTTTTTGTTTTATTTTACTCTTAATAATCATATTTCGTGAATATATCAATAGTTTACCATTTTGATGCAGTTTATGTAATGTATTCAGTATAGCTTTGTGAACACGCGTACAATAAATATAATGAGAGATTTGTATTATTCTTTCGGCAAGAGGCCAAAATTTAACGCCAGGCTGGTTCACAGGTATTTCGTACAAAACGCTGAGAGACATTGACACCTAACTGTGAATCTGTCATGATGCAGGCACAGATCACTCAGCCAGCAAGTCTGTACCATCTTCCTTATTGGTTATAGTAGAACACGGTGTAAGTGTGGAAGGTTTCCATTATCTTCATATCCTAAACGGTCATCACTAAAACTACCTTCTTAACTACTCTTGGTGGCTGTTAATCCTTCAACCACTGAAGGATTGATTCCAATATTATTGCTTTGTAAGATTTGATTTCATTTTTACAAGTTTTATATTGAAGCTTTTTGAGGGCTTTACGAAACTTTGTACAAATATAAATAACTTCCTACCCTCGATCCTCATTAGCAAATGGAATAGATAGATGTCATGAAGAGTGTTTCGTCTCCTCGCCTAGAAGGAAGCATAGTGCTTTGCGTTTAGAAGGCTTCCTAGTTAATTTAGAAGGTTAATCCTGCCAAAAAACTAGTTTAGAAAAATAAATATCCCGTCAACTATATTCGGCGTTTTATTCTTACCTTGGTTGGCTTTTGATTTCTGTTATTGGCGTCTTAATGTATCAAAACCTCAAAAGTATTAGCTTCCTCTGAAGATAACATTATTTTGAGACGCGAAAGAAGCGAAATATTAAGCTCCAGGACAGTGGAGAATATGCCAGAATAGCATGTTATAAATTTATTTCCACTTTTATTAAAAAAAATCTCTTGTTTTACTTCATTATCAAAATAGATAGGCATATTTAACTTTTCAGCACGAAATTTAAATATATTGATATCAAGAAATAAACGGGTGACAGATTGGTATATTTTATTTTAATTTAATAAATTGTCGAATAATACATAAAAACTTGTCCTCTTAAGAAAGTACACTTAAAAATAGAGTAAACCCTGACGAAGGCAGCAAATCACCTGTCGAAACGTTGCGGGCATTGTTGATTTTTTGAAAATAAACAAAAATTTAAGCACCTAAGTGTATATAGAAACATTTAAATATATTTAATACTGAAGACAACATCAAATACTAAACAATTTCGTTATCTACACTAATGTAACTACACTCTAGAGCATTTTAAAAATATAAACCTTTAATTATATAACTGGAAGACACTATGTTGTACTTTTGTTTATAAATTAATAAAACCTCCTAACCACATAAATATTTATTTAAATCCTAATGTACATTTCGACTGCAAAACAATGATCTGCCAAAGAAATTACTAAAACACTCTGAAGATGATTGCTTTGCAATTGAAATGTACATCATGGTTTAAATAAAGAGTTTATCTGCTTTGATTATATAATTATTTGAAGTTGAATATAAACGCGTTTGCTGAAACGTTTATTCAGAAACTGCCAGAACATTGACTACAATCTCAATTGAAGTTTCATTGTAAATGTCATTAATAATTACGTCATTTATCACGTGACGGCTGTGAGGCAACCCCATTCGTGTCAGACGTTAAACTGTAGATATCCAGTGGGCGGGGATCCTGCTTGGTGACGTACCTCTCATTGATGCAACTACCCTTTGCCAGATAAGACAGGGGTTAGTTATGTATGAGTTGTGTTTTCTTGTAAACCCCTACGCTTTCCGGAAATGTGAGTTTGATAGATTACTAATAGACCTAGCAATAAAAAAACACGTTTCTTTTCAAAACGTTTTGAGAATTAAATAAGTTTTCCAATAATTTAAAATTACAAATTACTTATTTGCTGAATTTTTAAAATCAGAATATATTACCCTACGTCTTATTCGATTCAGTTTACACACTTAGGTATTACATAGATCATATGATAGTAAAATATAAATGTACTTTCATGAATGTTGATTTTCGTATCTTTTTATTTAGATTTTTATCTACACTCTAAAATATTCACCCACAAACAGTTGTTTACAATCGCTCTCTCTCTCTCTCTCTCTGTTTCTCTCTCCCTTCCATCTCGTATCTCTCTCTCTCGGCACTTCTGGTTTTCTTTCTTTCTCTAAGTAAGTTAAACCCAACCAAAGCTATAAGTAATAAATATCCTGTGCTGGAAATTAATCACTCTTAATGAGAAAAGTAAAGGCAATAGAAACAAGGCACTCTCATTTCACTTTCTAATAGACACGTGATAGTCCTCAACTTCAAACATAACAAAACCTAACCCCTGTTTTGAATGAAAGTTGTCTGGAATACTTATACGCTGGTCAAAAAGTACGGCCGAAATACCTTTTTCCGAACCCACCGTTAAATGCTCTAGGGCTTCATGCATGGCTTCCCCCTAGTTAACCCTTAACGTCTCCCTTTGTGAGCGTAATATTAGACTGTTTAGCGTTATTACCAAACGCCTTATAACTGATGTTTAAAACAGTAGCCTATAGACTTTTAGAGAGAAAATATATTTAAAATATAACAAAAAGGTTTATTACTTTTTGTGTACTAAACCACTATAAGATGTTATGGTCCCTCAAGTCACGAATAAGATAAGGTGTTTGCTATTATTAATTTTTTTATTTCGGAACCATTTAAAATGCATTTAAAAACAAAGAATTTATGGTATGGCTTATAATAAACGGTTTATGCACGAGTTTCACTAAATAAATATATGGAAGTCTTAATATTAGGGACTGTGGGGTGACGTTTAAAATGATGACCATAGAAATTTCCTTTACGCGGTAGCACAAATTCACAGCGTTACGAGACAAGTGCAATCTGTAAATAAGCTTGAGTTATAGGACTCCAGTAAGACGTTCCCTGTATAATTCCAGGCGGCGGTTCCACACGACAAACGCTTAAGATTCTGTTCCCCCATGCGCGGCGTATTTTCCGACTGTTACAGACGTAACAATGAAATACGTACAAAACACTCATACAATAACCACGTTTGTACAGCGTATTGCTTCCGATTCTGAAGAGAGCCTTGTCAAAGGTTTGAAAGGGACAAAAGAAGTCTGTCTGAGGGGAAAGGAAAAGCTGTCACAAAATCTGTCATTTAGTATTTTTATTCTATATTAAACGTTTTATATATAGGATACATATATATATATATATATATATATATATATATATATATATATATATACAACTTTGTAATACTGTTTCCTTGTATTCACCTTGTATTTCTTTTTAATACAAAAAAGTAAATAAATACAGTGTTAGCTTGCCTTTCTCTCAGGTTTTTATTACGGGATCTTCTATAAAGTAGAAAGTAGTGAAAAAAACTAGATTATTTTTATAAATACAATGAATTTTAAATGGTTCTGAATTTAATAATTTATAAATCTCTGTAGGCTGAATTTAATGTAAGAATGATTGTACTTATTGATTTTGTTCCTGGAAATCCTGAAACCGTTGGCCGGTTAACTGCTTCACTGAACTTGACACAATAATTAACTTACTTCCCTATTTTTTCATTCTCGTCGCAGTTTTAGAATTTCTACCATAAATAACTAACAATTCCTTTTCTAATTCCCTTAACTCTTTTAAACAAACTTTTTTTTAACATTGTTTACAACTTTGTCTCCACCCCTTCCCAAATACGTTTGCACTCCTCGAAGTTCCCCAAAAACTTGGTATCTTTCCCCGATGTTTTTAGTTTTTAAGAACCAGCATAATCCCCCTTTACGTATTTCAGTTATTTCGGTGTTTCCCACGCAGCTTTTACAAATTGTTCCCACATGGTAACAGTGTGTGTAACTTCCCCATGTTATTCTTGGTTTCCAGAAATACTTAACCCTTTGAAATATCTGCAGCTTCCTTTTTCCAATAGGTTCCCACGGCGCTGGTTTATTTATGACTACACCCGAAATATAACAATGGTTAATCCCTCTTTGTCGGTACTTTAGGAAGCTATTCTTGGCCACACCTTTATATATAATAATATATATATATATATATATATATATATATATATATATATATATATATATATATATATATAATTTACACCTATATATAATTTTAAACATAATTTAATGCACATAATAAACCTTTTAGCTTTTAAAGTTTTACATCTTTTTGACTTTATCCAACTCAAGTAGATACACCACCTCTTGTATTATGACCTAATGATGTGTTAAGACAAAGAACTTAAAGCTATTCGCTTTATATATGCTCATGATGGCCGTGCGTGTGTGTTCGTGTCACGATACATGGCCGGAGGTCTTCCCTTCACAGCGTCCTCTACACAGGTCAGCTTCATTATTCATCGTTATACTTTATTGTGAATTTCGTGAAACAAGATCCCTCCATCGGAAGGACAATACACAACCAAACAATGGCAAGTACTTCGTCTTGTGAGGGCGTGTGTATGACCTGGAGCGGGCTTTCTCTGCGGAAGTGAAGTGGCCGCTGTTAGGAAAGGTTCCGCCGTCCCGTCCGCTGCAGATTTATCGACACCGCAAGACATAATACTGCTAAATAATAAAAACATTAATATTGTGTGTGCTAATTATTTGATGCAGCTGGCTCTAGTCTTCATATCGGATAGTACGAGGGGCCTAATTATACAAGTCTCCCCTGAAAACGTTATGTTAGTAAAACGTCCTTAGCTAGGTTAAAACTATTTTTGAAATTTTTAAAATGTATTAAAATTTAACCAATTAAAATTATATTTTCAAACCATTATTATGTATTCGGGCTTTTAGTGCTTTAATCAATTTATTATTTTAAAAGTTAATCAGTTGTTATAAACTTAACATTTAACTTTATATTCTCTTTTTATCCTTGTTTTACATAACTCCCTTTCTTAAAAAATAATGTCAAATATAGTGAATATTATTGCGTTAAAATCTCCACATATTATTTTAATTTTTTATTTTATATTTTTTTTTTATTCTTATTCTACATTACTCCTTTTGTAAAAATGAATAAATATAAACTTATATTTAGATATAGATTTACTCATGCGTTAAAATCTCCACCTTTTATCATCATCCCATTTAATTTCATATTTTCTTTTTAATATTATTTTACATAACTCCTTTTAATAAATAATTATAAATGTAGTATTACTCATGCTTTAAAATATCCGATTATTACCTTCTTCAACGTAGTTCTTAGTGTTTACAAAATTGTGAACCTCTCTATTGCTTTACATTTACTTACACCCTCTCATTGACACACCAGATTTAAAATCAAATATAAAATGTCATTCTCATTTCTCTATTGAAATTAGGTTTTCATTAAAACACTTTACACAAATTCTATTTTATAATTTTAAATTTGCGAATAGAAATATTGTTTCGGAATTGATTTTATGATACTAATTTTTACAAATTTCTATCATATTTTTCCATATTTCGGCTAGATTGAGTTAAAATAATTCATTATTAATAAATAAAAACAAATATATTGATAATATGCGCGACTATAAGGAACTACTCTAATTACTATGACACTACGGAGATACAAAGGGTATATACGAATTCAATATAGTGTCTTAGCATTGGAGACATATATCTGTGTAATTATCAGTTGAACAACGCATACCAACGTTGCCACACGAATTATCCCACTCCTTTCGCGTACAACAGCGAGTTTTCTATTTCCTTGAAACCTGTTGACGTAACTTGCAGACTATCTCAACATCTTCGTCACGTCGCAGAGGAGGTACAATTATGTTTAACCTCAGCAAGGCCAGGCGTACGTGACGTAATTAGGCGTCTGTCTGTACGTGTCGGTCAGAAATGCGCCATTGGACAATTTTATTGTGTTTTTAATACCATCCAAGGCATCTTTCTAATAAATGGGTATGGCTTATGAAAGTTGCTGATATGTGATCCATCTCACCACGAGGAAAGTGACTTTCTTTCCCTTTACCGTTCTTCCATTGTACCCAGTACAGTAAGTTATATGTCTATGTACACAAATTATTACTAACGGATAATATTGTATATATATATATATATATATATATATATATATATATATATATTGTACACTTTTACTTTATAGTATAGCCTATGTTTAGTCTGTAGATGACATAAAAGAAAAAATAAGTGCTTATGAACATAAAATGACGTTTGAATTGTTTTAAAGAAAAACAATCTAAATTTGGAAACACTACTAGTTTTTTGAGGTTATTGTTCAAATGTTTTCCCTTATTGAAGCATTACTCAACTTAATTAAATCTTTTAGAGATTTAGAGACAGCTATCTGGATAGTGAAAGTACATGCATTCAGCTCCTTGGCAAAACAAATCAAAAATTTGCACGCACACACACACACACAGGCAGACACACACACGCACACACACACACACACACACACACACACACGCGCGCGCGCGCGTGCGCGCACATACACTCACACAAACACACACACACACACAAACACACACACACACATACTCACACACCTTACATACACATAAATAAATTATACCATATCACTTTATGAACCAATCCATTATGAAAAAATTCCGATTGACGTAAAAATGCATCTTTATACGATATAGCCTAAAATTTCATCGAAATACTCAATTAAGGAACTGCTTTAGTCTATCCCATCATTTTTTTAAAAAAGCATCCGCTTTAAAATATTATTTCAAAATAAAATCTTCATTATACATATGTTCATACGAATATATATATATATATATATATATATATATATATATATATATATATATATATATAAAACATAAGTCAAAATACAAATACAAGAATTATAATTGAATTTACAATTCAAAGCTTTTCGTTGGCTAACGGTACCAACATCATCAGGATATTCCTGATGATGTTGGTACTGTTAGCCAACGAAAAACTTTGAAATTTAAAATTTAATTATAATTCTTGTATTTGTATTTTGACTTATGTTCTTTATTAATACACAAGAATACATATTGCAATTTTTATATATATATGAAATACTTAAACCTGCCGTAGTTTACGTTGTGCCGAAACTATAGAGATTCATGATATAATTTACTGTAAACTTCTACCGATGATAACTATCTGAACTGAAGAAACTTTCTGTAAGACGATTTCCTTTAAAGGAAATAACTGTCATAAATACAAGGCATCGTATCGTTGAAGTCACTGGGTATTTATGCGGTGTGTGCAGTATTCAAAACACGTGCTGCTTGAATAGATCTACCTGGTCAAGGAATCCTGAAGCAAGGATACTGCGTCTGTTGGCCACGGCCTTCTCGATATCTTCTGCGCCAAGGCTACCCTAATTGGTTACACCGTCGACGCTTCTATATGTAGTCTGTTAATAATTAACTGACTTTAACGCTACGCAAACAAACAAGAGTTGTAGTTAGAATACAATCACAATCGTTTTGATCGTGGCCCTTTCTGAAGCAACAGAAATACTATTGGTATATTTTTACCATCGGACTGCTTCGGTACCACCCAAATTAATGACAGAATCTTAGGTAAAAAAAAACTATTGAAATAATTGGGTTATAAAGGTAAGCGAAAGGTGTATTCATTCTAGCAATTCGTTGTAAAGACTTCAAAAGGCACATTTTTGTGACAGAAGTATTGTAAAAACTAGTAGAAAATATCAGTTGAATACAATTTGAACTAGCGAAATAAATTCGAAGCTAATTAAAACCCAAATTATAACTAATTTTTCAGAATTGATTAAAATACATTTAAAAATAACTCTCGGTAGATTGGATAAGAACAGTTGGAAATGGAATTTGCAAGTAGGGGATATAAATCCGTGGTTAATAACTTCAGGGCATGTGCTAATTAGCCCTCCCATTTACGCTGTCTGGATGTACACACGTCCTTGAGCCGAGGTCAAGGTCACGGGCGGGAGAAAGGGACAGTCCGTTACGGATTAAAACGGTGGACTACTTCTTGTAAACACTGGCGAGCGAGCGCCCACGTTATAAAAATACCTCAGTGGGCTTAGCAAAGTGTTTGCGATAGGTTTTAATCTCTATTTAAAAAAAAATGGTTTAAATAGGAATCAAATGCCATTATAGGAAAATTCTACGCATAAAAGTACATTTAGAACTTTAAAAACTATGTTCTCGTTTTTTGTTGCTTGTTTGAACAATGTTAATAATCCAACATTAAAGTAGGCATTTAAACTCGAGTTCTTAAAATATCACAACATGTTTTTTTAAATACTTTTCTGTTTAAAAGTGACACAAATGTAGGGTAAGTCCGGGGTAGATGGCCATGATTTTTTCAAAACCCATTTTCACAACCTAAATATATAAGAACATCCTGAAATCTTCCATGAATTGCCTCTTCAGTCCATAAAAATCAAAAGTCCATGTATTTTACAAAGATATACCAAATGTCATACCAGCTACAAATATTTTTAAAATCTGTAGCACTTGGCCATCTCACCCAAGGATCAGGGTTAGATGGCCATACATGGAAGGGATAGATGGCCATCGGTAAAAACACTCTAAAATGAAGGAGAAAATTATAATAACAAACCTTTAACACTTTAAACATGTTTAATGGAATAAATTAATGTAAAATGATAGCCTATTATAAAGATAACAATTATAGTTAAATTATAAATTAAACAAAACCTCATTTGTAAAAATTATTCTTCAGTACTTATTTTTTTATTAACTTGTTAGGACATAGGCCTACTGGTTTTATATAGAAAATAATGAAATATCGTGAATTATTTAGTTAGTTACTTTAGCCTTAGATTCATTTTTTTCAAAATTGCGTTTCCACATCGATGACCCACATCAACTGAGATGTTACATAATTTTTTGGTATATTGGAAACTAAAATCACGGATTTTACTTACTTTTAATTCAAATAAAGAGTCATCCGTAGCAGCAACACTCAATCACATTACTAATCCCGTGTTAACTGACCAGCAACGCTCTACAACGAATAGTGTAAAAACTACAGGCGTTGGCCATCTCTCCCGTATGGCCTTCTATCCCGGCCTTACCCTATGCTTATTTAAGACAGAGCAAAAAACAAACTCACAAGCAATGGTTGTTCCATAGGGTACAAAGTGTGACAACCGAACGGACTAAATTTATTAAAGATTTAATTTCTTCCTTCCCAGTGAATTTTCTCTTTAAATTAAATATGGAAATACATGTGAAAGATGTTTTAGAGACGGGTGTAATTCCTTTTAAACTTCCCCAATCATACAGTATTTTGTAGCATTCCATTAAACAAAATTGTCTCCAAATGAAATATTAGATCCGTTTGCTTCAAACCACAAAAGAAGGTTCAACCATGTTTAAAATTAACTTAAAACCTATCCAAAAATATTTTCAAGTGGGGGATACTTTTAAATTAAAATATTTCTGTTTTTTGGTGTTTTTAGTAGCTCGTTACTCAATTATTTGTATTTTTTTTCAATTCCTACTATAAGTTCACGCTCTCCTTATGTATACATATAGGGAGAGCGTGAACTAATAGTAAACTAAAGTAATATATATTATTCTTTAAAAAGAATTATATATTTATATACATATATATACATACATATATATACATATATATATATATATATATATATATATATATATATATATATTTCTTTTTCAAATTTTCAATTGGTAATACAATACTTTTTATTCATTCACCCAAGTTGAAATATATTTTTCTTTTAGGGGTGGCACTTGATGTTCATACAACTCTTTTCAAAATCCTAATTCATTAATTAGATTTAATTTCGGCATTTAAATCTCTGTTTAAATTAATTTTACGTCAGAAGGAATAACTAACATAAAGTTGTATTTAACAATGCGTGACACGCTATACTGACGCGCATTTAAGGAACTACTGTACCAAAGGATTCCGTGACGTAACTAGATTATACGCCTTAATAGGGATAGTTTACAATGGAATTTGCTGCTGAGAAGTTAATCTTGGCGATTTTTATATCCCTAGTTAGTAACGATGTTAGCATCAATGAATATGTGCGCGTGTGAGGGTGGTACAACTCGGAACATGTGGCAAACAGCCGTAAACAATGCTCTGATTGATGCCTAATCTTAACACTTTAGGGGCTTTGCTAAATTCGTATAAAGTTACTTTAAATATATTGTAGTATAGACTGATTATAGGTATTGAAAACGTTGTTAAATCCCTATAGTATAATACGTTGGGAGCTTTATGGTCACTGTACGAGAGTATAACAGTAGTAGAATAACTGGTAGGAGAAATCACTCTTAGCTCCTGGGGTCATGGATTAGGTTGACTCATTTAAGAAGTACAAGTTTTGAAAATACAGTCATTCCGAAACGCGTCAAGAAAAAGAAAAATTTTATGTTAGGAAAGGCAGAAAAATATACTCAAATATACACAAATCTTTCTAACAGAAGTGAAGATGAGTATATTACGAATTATTCATTATTGTTTTATTTAGTTACAAATTAGTTTTTATACAATAATTTGTCTGGGGTTGATAACCAAAATTGGTTTCTCTACAGGAAAAAAGAAACAAACATTCTTTCCAATAATAACTATACACAATTCAATACGAATTTGGCACGATTTCATTTTTCAGGTTGTATTAGATACATTTTAGGTTGTCTATTGGATAGCAAGTGTTTCTTTTAGCTTTTACAAAACTTTCGAGAAATACCTGCAACGGTTAAAATAAATTGTTATATTAACATTGTTTAAATTAGAATTTTTTAAAATTGGATTTGAGATGGTTTTTTGTCATTTTCTAAAACACAAGTAGTTTTTATTTAAAATACAATCTGAATTCTAATCTACAGCTGTAAAAAAATTTTCAATAGAGTTTTTAAAATTGTTGGTTATATTCACCTTTCACGTGAAATAAACACTTAAAAGAAATTTACTAAGGTGTTTATCTTATTGAAATTTATATATTGCCCTTAATATTCATAGTGTCATTAAAATTAGCAAAACCTAATAAACAATAAAATTTATTTATGCATAGATCTATTTGTTTTGACAAATACAGACAAAAGTTTGAAAGTAATTGGTAGAATATATTACTTGGCTTTTGTTGGAACCTATCGCGAGACACGCATACAAATATAGTTTAAATCTGAAAATGTATAAATTTAATAACGTCTTCCACTCTGAACGCGAAAGACTTTCAAAGCATTTGAAATGTAATTTTATTCAAATACTGAACATTATGCGAACATTTTTTGGCAGTAAATTCTGACTTGCAAGTAACATAAATTTACCGCTTGAGGGTGTGGCAGTATTAAATATTTCGCTGACTTTAAAAAAATATTTATTTTTATATCAGGGATGGTGAAAAAATCTCTCTCTCGCCGTTCTGGTTTCGTGAATAATACATAAGGGCGGATGATTCACGTCGGAACGAGCATATTGGAAGAGACAACAGGAAAAATTAAAGTTTGGACAATTTCCAATAACACCCCAAACTCCACGCTGTGGGGGATGGGGGGAGGGAGCTTATAAAACTTGCATGTTTTAATATCGAAGCTGGAAATCAAATTAAAAGTCAAATTTGACATAGTAAAAACAACAGGTACTGGAATAAATTATGCAAATGTTCGTGTAATAAATAACCCCCCATTGATGGGGAACCCGTGGGGTGAAAGGGATATTATTGTCAGTAGTGTTGGTACGGTTTGAATCTTTGAATAATGAAGCATTCTGAACGACATTAAGAGAGAACAAATTATTGGGAATAGTTTTGACTTTTGAAATATATTTTACTTTTGCTTTCTCTAAGGTTAAACCACTATTGTGCGACGGTTATCCTAGAGGGCTTAATGTGTGATCATATGTCTTTATGTCCGCATTAAAGAATGGGTTTCCTTTGGGTAGCTATTGATGCATTGCTATCCAGTTAGCAGTCTAGTAGTAAACATATTTTCCGCGCGCAATATTTACTCGGTCTTGTAGTAAGTAATAAGCTAAAAACGGAAAACTTAAACTTATTAAGCCTAAATGTAAAAGAAAACAGGAAGTACGGTATGCGCCAAAATAAACAGTACAGAAACATTTTTAAGGTACATTATTTATTTAGTTTTACACACTTAAAAAGAAGCTAAATCGTTTACACTCGGATATAAACTCTTTCTGTATGACCTCCAAATATTTGAGGCTACGCTCGTACAGTTCTTGAAAGTTTTGCATCATTTTGTTGAACAGGCGTTCTTTCATGCTCGTTGTACAGGTGGTTATTTTTTGTCCTGTGGTTGTATCGATGGTGTTTGCTGAGTGCTCACACAAAATCTTCTCCCTCATTCTCCAGACGAAAGCGTCAGGTGGTGTAAGATCGTAGGAGTGGGCTGGGTAAGGAAGGGAGATGAGGCGGTTGCCAAACGTTTTTTTGAAGGAAAGCAATGTTGTTTAAGTCAGTGTGCGTAGTTGCATAATCTAGTTAGAAGCATTGTGAACGAAAAGGCAGGTTTCGGGCGCAACAAAATCTCCTGGGATGTCCTATAAAACACGAATGCGAGTCAACAATGAAAGGTCAGCACAGCTGATCGAGAATCCCCTGATACAGCTGATTCAATTTCAGCACTGTTTATTTCAGCGAATACAGTATTAACAAGGCATATTAACTGTATCCGTGTAACCAAAGAAGACAATCTAAGAGAAGAGAAATCTCTGGCATGGGGGAAGATCCAGCAGTTAGGAGAACAGAGTGTTCACGACGGCCTCCCATGTTTAGGATATTTGCACCGAAAAAGGGTTTGTAACAATGACCCAACTGTAGTCTTGTAGATCAGCTGGTTTGGATAAAATTCCTTCAATTTCAGGCTCAAACATAAAGAAACCTTTAAACAGCCTCCAAAGATTATTAGTGAAAGAAAAATATACTACTGACTAGTGAATATATTTTTATTTTTATTTCTCCCAGAAATCCAACTCTACTCAAACGACAAAATGGCGCCCAGTTTAACCCCATTACACGGGCGACATCTAACTCACACACAATAAATTTTACGACATAATGACTAGGGATTTTATAGTTGCATGGTAAATTGGGCGCTGTTAAATTTAACGGCAAGTTTCAATTATGTTTCCACTGCTATCGGACAATCCGACATTGCAGTGTCGTCGAAATGAAATTGGCGCAATAATTTAGTCATACTGGCACTGTTCGGGCACAACAATATGCCACGGCCATCTAGAATTTGTTCCTCTTGGTTGGATTATATTCACTAAGCTGTGAACTGGTTCCTTGTCTTTAAGGTTTTGCTGCATTAGACGATATATTTGTTTTCGTTTATATGTATTTTTTAAAGGTATTATAAAAACTGTATTTCCCAGTCAACTAATGGTTTTGTGTAATAATTTAGTATTCCTGCAAAAAATATTTATAATGTAACTGACCTATTTTTATAGCGCAAATCATCTTGCTCTCTAGTATGATTGTATTATATTGTCCATCATCTCGCTACATGGACTTACGCTTCCTAAAGTGAAAACTACTTTGGGGGTTCCTGACGCATTTTACGTCAGATTTGTTTCTTCATTTCGCGTCATCAGAGACTTGAGTGATTCATATTTAGCTTAACATAAGTTATACACATGATTTCACAAAACAGATGTTTAATGTTGAAAAACAGCTGTTTTAACTGTTAGGTTATCTTACTTATTTGTTATATATTACTGTTTAAATGGTAAAATTATGTAATTGTTATCGGTTAACAAATAGAACTGATAAAATATATTACATTTGTATACTATGTTATGAATTTTTTATATTAGGGGACCCGGACCTTGTATGCTACTCCATACTAACATGAGGAACATTTTCTCAGCAATCTTACAAGTTGTCAATTTGAAATTTCTACCAGTTTTTTATGAGACCCTTTTACAACTTATGACCAGAGCATTTGTTTTTTTCCATTTGTAGTTTAGTAAAAAAAAAAATTTCGGCAACATGTTTGAACTCTGTCTATTTTTGCCTTGTAATTGTGCATAAAATGATTTAATTTTATGTTAGCAAAATTTCCTCTGGTCAAACGTTGTATCCTTATGCCTGTAATGTATCCTGAAAATCTTGGTCAATTACCTTAACAGGTCTATGAGAAAAAGCTCCTTATGTCTCAAAAAAAACAAATTTTCGGGAAATCGCAAAAAACTGACCAATCTTAATGAATTCCAGCTTCATAGTCACACAAATTGTCATATTCTTCTTCCAACTTCTTTCTGGATAACCTCCTTCTTCTTCTAGCATCTCTTTCATAATCAGAAATTCTTTTTCTGAGCTTCTTATTCTTTCTGCATCTAAAGTTTTCATAGCCGTTACCATAAATGACCCAGGTTTCAGTCCCAATCTCTGAAATACTTTGTACTTACTTATGTAGCCTTCATTGAAACATGACACACTATCATAAACTCCTAAGCGCAAAGTTTTTATTCCCACAAAAACATTTTTGGACACTGTAGTCCACACAACGCTATTGAACGACTCATTAGCATTTTGAGTTTTACCGTGTGTACACCTTTGCAATAAAACTGGATCTGCAAGATCTTTAAAAACTCGTTTAATTACCTCCATTATTGCTCCAGCAATACTTCTTTCATGCTTGTAATTTCCCTCTTCATTATTTTAGAGAAATATTTTGTATTTACACCAGGTATCTGGCGTAGAAGGACATAAACCATGACATGGGTGTTCATCTGTTGACAGCTTGTGAAAATATATTGCCCAAATTGCTTGTTGCATATTTTTGACAGAGTCTAGATTTTTTCTTATTGCGTTACCACAGTAGGTTTTGCAATTGGTCAATGGTAGCATCTGTTAACATATTTTCTCCTCCAATAGGGAGATTATCTGAAAGTTTTTTTCTCTTCATTTCTTGTTTTATTTTTCTTAGTCGGCTCCCCATTCTTTTCTGTATATGAGCAATACATTCCAGTTTAGTTATCTGAATATCACCATAAGGTTTGACTTCAAAAACAGACTTGAAAGACTTGCTGTCGCCGTCACCTAGATACTGTGTATACATAACATTATACTTTTCAACAGACCAACTAAAAATTTGACCCACCCCAGCAACTTCCATACCACCGCTGCTACCATAGTAATTGGCAGTGCAGTTTACTTTATGCTTTCTTTTATCTATGCAAATGCAATGCTTAGTAAGAATGGCAACATCAATTATCTTCCCACTATCTACACTTGTACTGATAACACCATTTAGTGACTGGTGTCCTCGTTTCTGCCATGACCTATCAAAAGCAGCAGATAAGTGTCTATCTTCAGTGCCAGCTTCTATTACAGCTTCTTCCACTGCCTTATTCATGTTATCACATGCAATATCCTGCACTGCGTTCAATAAAATATCTGTGTATTTGTGTGCTTTTACTGGAGGTATATTCATTATTCCACACAGCAATCTTCCAGCACTAATGCCTTTTCCAATACTCCTGAGAGCATATTTATCTACATACACCTGAGAGCATACACCTGATATTTATATCACAAAATTTAGCTTGCTTTTCTTTATTAATTAGTGCTTCTTTTTGTGAATAATTATAGAAAGTTATTTGAAAGTCACACTTATTACATACTAGTAAAAAATTTGCAGCCAGTCCCTTTTGTTCAGTTACTTTTACACAAAGAATGATAAGGCACAATGACAGGCACAATTTTTGCAGAGTGCATTTTCAAATAAAACATTAGATAATATAGACATATTAATTATTTGATTTTGCTCATTATCGTTTTCAAAGATAGTATAATTAGATACAGCTAACTTTACTTTAGAAACACTGGGAGGTGTAGATCCAGACGCGCTAACTGAACTTCTAATTACAGGCAGTCTGTTCCTAATTCCTTGAATACCATAAACTTTACGCGTTTTAAAAACTTTATTACTAAATCGTGGCATTTTAATTATAAACACACAAACTGCAAATTACAAAAAATACTACTATAATAATAGTAGATTCAAGGAACAAACTCGGAACACAGTTTTGAAAGAATCACAACATAACCTAACATAACATAACCAACAAAGTCTCGTGTTTACTGAGAAACAGCATGCAAACAGAATTTCAGAACTACCACCTTGTAGAGGGAAAAATAATGTCCGGTTTCAAAAAAAAATTACCTTTTTATCTTATTCCTAACCAAAGATAATTAACATTGAAAATCACGAAAATTGTGAACAAAATTTAAAAAAACTTAGTAGTTGAGGATAATTAAAATAAAAAATAAATAGCGAAAGAAAACTAGTTACAAATTATACATCATTTTATGCAGACAATTCTGTAGATTAATTTAGGCAAATAGAAAATTTTTTTCCGCAAGGTCCGGGCCCCCTTTAAATATGATATAATAAAATTATATAATTTTTTATTAATTTAATTTTTAATAAAATTACAATAATGAAATCAATAGGCTAATAATATTTTTGAAGTGAAAATTTGTATAACAGACCTACAAAAACTTATTGGCTGCACAATTACGATATGTAATTTCGTGTTATTGTAATTTCCGTCAGATATACAGCGTCAGTATAAATTGCATCAGGTTACGCTATTAGGCAAAGTTAATTTAATGATAACACATGATTTCATATATCAGCTGATTTTATGTTATGTTGTAAAACAATTATTATAACACGTAGGTTATATTACATTATTTATTGAACATTGTTAAAAAAAAGGTTATTAATAAATAGGTTTGATCATTTAATAAATAAATATATATTATTAAATTTGGATAAATCTCAATACATTGATAGTAATAGGTTATGTCGTTTTTATTCCAATTTTTGAAATGGAAACATGCTTATGCGCGTATGATAATAAATGTTTAGGTAATTTCTTATTACGCAAAATTATGTTTTTCTCAATTCAAAGTTTCTGCAGACGTGGATATAAAAGGTTTTATCTCGGTCGGGCTCCGAGTCCCAAAAATTAAATTTTATTATTAGAATGATTTAAATGAAAACGTGTTTAGACACTTGTGACACTTTAGAACCTACAAAATCCCTTAGAACGAATTTGTATTTGTCTGCTACTATATTTTGTTTCATGTTTACTTCCGTTACCCAGTTCTATAATAGAAACATTTTGTACTTGTGTTCCTAACGTTCTTAAAACTTAAAGCACATTTAATCTAAAACTAACAGAAAGATAAAGAAATTACTAGACGCAAGAGAGATCTGTTGATAACGGGAAAAGGTTGACAAAAGTAGCACATCCTTTTTGTATTCCACTCGTACAGTAATTATACCTAAATATGTAAAGATAATTATATCTATCGATAGTTCTGTCTATCTATGTGGAGTAAAGCAATTTCAATAAACAGGATCTAATCATATAAAAAGTTGGTCAAGCTAGTTTCTATCGATCTAGAGCGAATCTAGATCTTATCAGCTAGCTGTTTGGTTCTGTTACGGATATTAATAACTGATTCACAAAGCGTTCAGTGGTTTTACGAATTTTTGTTCCTGAGCAGCTTTCGGTAATTTGGGCAAAAATCAATCACGCAGCACGATTGTAGTATTATTATTTTATTGCTCTATCCTTACATAAAAATATTAAATTAGAATTTAGTTGACCGGAAGAAATTAGTGACAGATTTGATAGTTGGACAGTAAGAAATATTGAAGCCAAATAATTGATTTCAAAGCGGGAAAATAATATAGGCAATTATAAATAAATAAAATACATAGGCCTAAAATACATACGTACAAAATTCTATAGAGAATAGTACCATACTCATAATTAATAAACAACAAAAACCCTAGCTAAAATGTATTTAAACAACCTCGATGTACATTTCGCTAACACACTTAGCGTCATCAGAACAAACATCAAAATGTTTACAAACATTAAAATAAGCCACATAATCATAGAACTCATTGATTTTGTCCTCACGATACTGAAAATGTTAAAGAAATGTAACAATATTTAAGCTACAATTAATCTTAAACACCTGGTGATGATTTTGGTGCTTAATGTCGTCGAATTCGGATCGATCTTTGCCGTCCCGTTCCCTCGAGCACAGATCCGTTCACGTGTCGCGGACAAGACAGCTGCAATAGTCATAGAGGCCTACATAAATCAGCTGCAAGGGTTTCAATGCACTTGCCAGACGGCCGCCCGTTTATCCTTCCCTGTTTGTAGGGGGAGGGGAAGAAAAAGTTGAAACAAATGGGCCAAGTTATAATGGGGGTATTTCGGTAAGCTGCGTAAGTTGTTGTGAGCTTGTCGGAATTATCTGTAGGAAATAAGCGGAACTTGTAAAACTTCGATTTATCACATGACAGTCTTTTCAATGCCGTTTCGGCAGTTGTTCACTTTCAACGATTACATTATTCATTAAACCATTAAATTTCATCTGTTTTCATGGATATTCATGTAGTATTGGTGTATATAGTAGGTAACTAAAATCGTAGTGCAACAGGTGATTTCTTGCCCAAACTGTCTCCTTGTCTCAGTTATTCCATTGTTCCAATGTTATTCACTTTACATTTATCACTATAATTGGATATCCCTATTCTATGGATAAAAGTTTAGTACTAATAATATTTGCATAATATGTGAGTTATCAAAACATAACATCAAAATTAATGTAAAAAATTACCTGAATGAAACATATCTTATAATGTTACCTCTAGTTACGTTCGTGAGGCATTCAGAAGTATTTAGCAGTTCAGTGACTTAAGTGTATGATTGAACTCGCGTTCGCACGCGCGCGCGCACACACACACACACACACACACACACACACACACACACACACACACACACACACACACACACACATACACACACACACACACACACACACACACACACACACACACACACATACACACACACACACACACATACACACACACACACACACACACACACACACACACACACACACACACACACACACATACACACACAGTCACACACACACAAAACACACACACACACACACAAAACATACACACACACAAAACATACACATCCATACACACACACACACACAACAGACACACACACACACACACACACACACACACACAAAACACGCACACATATAGACCAATATTATTCCACAGTTGTGGAGTTTGGAAGTGTAAAGTTCAAATTAATGTCACGTATTAGACAGCTTCATAGTAACTTCATTAACAATTGTATAGTTAGCTGAGGGTGAGTCCCTGCCCCCGATCAACTTATCAGTGATGGAAGTTTCAAGACAGAAGCAAATCCGATGTCACAAGGGAACCGCCCAACTTATCCGATTCATAAAGATAAGCATAGAAAGCTCATAGTATCGTACGAACGACTTGGACTAATGCCGGTGGGCATATTTAACCATATATGCCCCTAAGGTTTTCCGTAATTGGGGTAAATGATAAGACATAACAAAATTTGATTAAAGGAGACTAAATAGCCGGTTATAACAACTCGAGAGAAATGAAAAGCAAGTTTTCCCATCAAGTGTCAATTAACTTAAACCTAATTTCGTTAAAAATATTGTTACATAATATGAAGGACGTCAATGGAAAAATTTGCAAAATTAGAGAGAGAAAGGCTAGAGAGAATTCATTGGGTTTGACTTTAAAAACCAATATGAAACAATTAAAACAACCTTTTTCAGCAAATTTAATCATGGTTTTAAAGCGGTTTTCGTCTATCTTTATTTTCAGTATTATTCCGAAATGATGGATTTAAAAAAAATTGGCATTAAAGTTCAGTCACAATAACATTTCAAGAAGTGGCACTATTTTATGGAATATTTTAGCCCGCTTTAGCGCCAACATGCTCAAGGCTTAGTTGCAACATCTTTGCGGCTAGGGTTGCAACATACCGTGCACACAAGTCACTTTCAAAAGTTCAGTCACAATAACATTTTAAGAAGTGGCACTATTTTATGGAATATTTTAGCCCGCTTTAGCGCCAACATGCTCAAGGCTTAGTTGCAACATCTTTGCGGCTAGGGTTGCTACATTACCGTGCACACAAGTCACTCTCTCACTAGTCTTGAAAATATCACGCGAGAAGCAGACGATTACATTCGATAAACGAGAAAATCTCAAATAAAACTTTTTGATGAATATTTAAAACAAAAAGAGACTACGATAATTTTCGAATTTAAAAAAAAGTTTGTGACAATTTTTTAAATTAAATTATCACATTTAAAGTGCATATTTAATTAAAACATAGATAAATTTAACACTGCACAGGATATTTTACGTTTATAAAGGTTGGAACTTTAACATCTTTAATAAAATATTAATGTAAAACGTAATTAATATTATGGAAAACTAGAGCCCTCGGAGAACAGAGCAGACTAATTTCATTTTGATGAATCAGCTGGAAGTCTCTCTTTCATTACGCAACGTAATTAAGGGCATCTTTACAGCTACGTAAATTAATTTCAAATTTTAATTTATGCATTATTGAAATTCTGTTTCGTATTCGTACAGTTATAGAATAAAATTCATTTTATTGTTACAAGTATATAGACCTGTTTCCTATTACACATACAAGCGATATTTACTGATTCCTTTCATAATTCTCTATTTATCCTTTTGTGTTCAGCTTGAATATATATCTCCTTTATTAAAATGCACGTAACACATTCTTATTGTTCTATTTTCTCTTGATATTTCAACAATTCTATAAATAAATAAAAAATTACAAACATAATTTTTTAAGATTTTCTCTTGCAGTATCAAGACATATTTAGGTCTACTTCCGATATAAGCTTGGAACTTGCATGTATGTATGTATGTATATATATATATATATATATATATATATATATATATATATGTGTGTGTGTGTGTGTTTAAATATAAGTTTTATATATATATATATATATATATATATATATATATATATATATATATATCTTACAAATAATAAATATTTCTTGTATTTGAATAGTCTCAGTTGTTTTTTATTACTATACAAGAAAACATATCGTATATTAACTATATATATATATAGATAGATATATATATATCCATGACAATAGAGTTTCCGTTCATGTATCTGTTCTAATGCATTATATTATTCATGATCTATTATATCCTTCAGTGAAAATAATATTTTAATAACCCGTTCGCCATAAAAGTACGAAATGCCACACCTTTTCCTCTTACGCCCTTATAAATATTTCCTTAACTATTCTTAACGATTACAAAACCGTTCTTTGAAAAAAAAATTAACTAAAATTAATTCATGAAATACGTGGCAACAAGAATTACCGATGAGTAATAAATATATATTATGTCACAACAGAGTATGCGGTGTTAACTATCTTACGCAGCCTCGGTAGATGCAATTGGAAGGTGAAACATGTGGCAAGCGTCCAAAGATTGTCAATCCAAGGCCACAGGTTGGACAAGCATTCTTGCTGGACTTAATCATAGATTAGCAGGCGGCCTTCGGCAGCGTACTCGTGACTTGGGTTAACGTGTACGGTGAATTTACTTGAGGTGTCTTTTTGTTGTTTGTTGAGATAAAATCGTCATTGTAAATGCTATTAATAATTGTAATTCCAAAACGTTATAAGACTATCAAACAAGTGATAATTAAAATAAAATTTTTTAAAAAATAAACAGAATAGTAACAATCATTATTTAACGAAATTAGAAACAGTTCGCCAATATTCTCTCTCGAAATTGACGTTTATCAACTGTCAGATAACCTGACCATAATTCATATCCTACCGTTTTCTCAATTCTGTATTCAAATAAATTCTCTACAACACCGCATTATAAATCAACAAAACACTTATATATTCAAACAATAGCTTAAAAGGTCATGAAAATAACTTTTATAAATGTACAAGAAAAATGTCGTTAAAAAGTACTCATTATATTCTTCTTAAAATTCGAAGTTAATATTCATGTAAGCTTTAAATTTACCTGAACTAGGTAAAGCCCTTGTTTAGGCTAGCGATCGGTTTACGAAGTGATATCAAACTTAATGTTTTGTTACATTCTATAAACATATAAATATTTGGGGTAAGATTTTTATAAATGTTTTTAAAATAATTAAAAGTTGATTCTTGCTTGGATTACTTGGATTATAAATCTTTTTAGTTATGAATTATGTAATATTATGTTATGTTTAAATAACTAAAAAACTAAAAACGGAACTGTAAATGAATAGTTTATCCCTAAAATTTCTTCTCTAAAAAGTTATGCAAACACGAAATAAAACAGAAATAAATTATTTAAATGAAAATGTAAAGTTGAATAAAAATCAATTTATGTAAATAACATAATTTTCTTTACATTCGTCTTTATGAGAGGGTATTTATTAACATTTGAATATCCTTTTGTTTTATCTTAAGAACCTGAAGCAGAAACGAAATTGTCCACTCGGTTCTAAATGCGTAATGTCTGGTCGTATTATACAGCAAGTTACTCAGCATTGCGATGGGCGGCATGTGTGTTCCTTATGTTATAATAATCGTGATGTGTAATCGATTATTTTATAATAAAATTATATCCTGTAGGAAATCTCTTATCGTAACACCAGCTACATGAAAAGAGAATGGTTTTATCATGGGCATATTTATTCAGCAAAAACGAGGAACCCTGTTCGTACGGGCTAAGTTTATAAGTCTGATTCAACTTAAAATATCTGTCATATCGATATATTGATATCTGTCTTTCATCGATATATTGTTACTTGTCCGTTATCGATATATTGTTACCTGTCTTTTAACGATGTATTTTTACCAGTCTTTTATTGGTATATTGATATCTGACCTTCATCCATATATTGTTACTTGTCTGTTATCGATATATTGTTACCTGTCTTTCATCGATATATTGTTACCTGTCTTTCATCGATAGATTGTTACCTGTCTTTTGTCGATTTATTCTGTCATCTCTTTTATCGATATATTGTTATGTGTACTTTAGCGATATATTGTTACCTGCCTTTCATCATATGTCTAAGGATAAAGACATAGTGTTACCTGCCTTTCATCATATGTCTAAGGATAAAGACATAGTGTTACCTGCCTTTCATCATATGTCTAAGGATAAAGACATAGTGTTACCTGCCTTTCATCATATGTCTAAGGATAAAGACATAGTGTTACCTGCCTTTCATCATATGTCTAAGGATAAAGACATAGTGTTACCTGCCTTTCATCATATGTCTAAGGATAAAGACATAGTGTTACCTGCCTTTCATCATATGTCTAAGGATAAAGACATAGTGTTACCTGTCTTTTATCCATTTATAATTGTCTGTCTTTTATAGCATTATATTTACCTGTCTTTAATTCCTAAAAAAAAAAAAAGTTGACGTACAAACAAAATGTGTAAGTCTTTGAAGACAAAATTTTAAGAATCCGTCTTTTAAATTAAATAGGTTAAAACATTTTCTTAAACTGCCAGTTTTCAAATCTAATTTACAATATTACACTTTACATATGTACGTGGAATCAACATAATGCAAGGTCAAGTTGTTACGTAAAGGTTTTCCATACATTATTGAACGCAATAAATAATCAGTTACATATTCGAAAACATTTGCGCAACGATGCATTCTACCGGATGCCAACAGAACTTACGAAACACAAATTATATCATTGCTCGTACCAGCGGCGTCGGATACGTAATACTTAATACATAACACGGTAGTTAATGTATCCGTTAAACATAATACAGTGCGATTGCTGTACTTGAAGGTTAGTGGCGTAACAACGCCCGGGGGTTTGAGAGAAAGGAAGGCCATCCGTGGAGGCTGCAGGTGTTTCCAGGGGGAAGTGTTTAGAAACAAACTAGTAGAATTAGCTGGAAATATTTCACTAAACAGACATGTTTAGTTACTGAGAGCTCTGAGGGGTCATGTTTTTAAATGTTCACAGATTTACGGTTAAATAAAATATTATACATTCGGTTCTCTAGAAAAGTATGTTCTCTACAAAATGTTTATGGGCAATACATTTACCGACATTATTTATAAACGGTAAAGTAGTCAATTACTACTTAGATTATCAAAGAACAATTTTATTTTAGTTAACTTTTATTAAATAGTTACAATAATTATAAATATAGGAACATAACCCATGGGATAAAACAGCTGTTCTACCACATATCCTATATCATAAAATCAGCTGTTTTTAATTATTGAATTAATATTAAAAATTATTGAATTAATATTTTAAAAAACTGTATTAACATCAAGTGTCATACAAGTTTAAAAAAATGTATTTGAACATGAGTAGATGAATTAAAAGTATTTTATTAACGATTGAAAAATGTATTTGTAATTAATTGAATAAAAAGATCACTACCTAAAATGATAAAATCATAAATATAATTACAAAGGCACAGCAGCACGTAAAGTCATCGTCATTAAAATACCTACATGTGAAGAGACCTAATATATGAATTCCTACAAATAAGCATGTAACTATTTATTAGGAATATACTGTGATTGAATTTAATAATAAATACACAAAAACCTCTTAACCACAAACTTTCTTTATTTTACCCTTATGTACATTTCAGTTACAAAATAACCATCCTCAGAGGGATAACATACAAAGACACTTTGTACAGTCTTTGTATGTTATCCCACTGAGGATGGTTACTTTGTAACTGAAATGTACATAAGGGTAAAATAAAGAAAGTTTGTGGTTAAGAGGTTTTTGTGTATTTATTAAATAAGCATGTCTACACATAAATGTACTTCACAAAAAGTAAAATATATTTGAAGACACAAATCAAGAAATAATGATATCCATACACAAAATAATTAAACATAAATAGACACCTAACACAATAAAAATATCTATACTTAAATAGGCCGAATCATAAAGAGAACTAAACCTAAAGTTGTATACACATTGGCAATCTCCTTACAAAGAGACACACAGGTAAAAAAATCTACACATAAAAATCCTAAAAATAAAAATATCAACTCATTTTAACACCTACACTTAAAAAGAAAAATCGAAAAAGACATTTACAATTAGATACCTAAATACTAATACTCTTGCATATATAGACATAAGGAGATCAACGAATAAAGAAAATTAATTAAAAGAAAAGAAAAACAATCTATTATAAATAGACATCAAAACAGTAAGATACCAACTAATAAAGAGATCTACCTATATATATAAAGCTTATCAAATAAAATTACTTACACAAAAACACCAATATATAAACATACCAAAATTTAATTTCATGATTGCATAATTTCAACTAGGTACTCAGTTACTTCATGTTCACCTTAAAGATTTATAATAGGGGCTATATAGAGTAAAGTTTATGAGAATATTTGAAAGTAAAAAAAATAATTATGGCGATCAGGTTAACTAGTTAACCTCAATATTAACTAGTTTTCGTTAGAGGTTTATATTCGAGTACATTTTTCTGTAAATACAGTACATTTTTCGAGTATCTTTCCCAACATAACAATACTTCCCTTTGTTAACGCGTTTCGGAATGACTCCGTTTTTAAAAGTAAAATACCACTACTTACGTGGCTTACTGTTTAAGTTTTGAAAATGGAGTCATTCCGAAACCCGTTAGCAAAGGAAATTATTGTAATGTTAGGAAATGTTCTTAACAGAAGTGAAAATGATTATGTTTAAAAGTTCTTTAGAGGTTTGTATATGTATAAAGTATTTTATTTAATGCGTTTAAGGATAATGACAGATCACAGACCAATTCATGCTTTCACAAACACACTCTACGTTTCGATTTTCTATCGGAAAATCCTTTTCAAGAGCTAATAATTTATTAAATTAATATTAGGCAATAATTTACAGTTTTTACGTTCATAAACAATATTTTTAATATCATTAAAATCAAATATTTCAATATTCTTAATAAATATTAACATTTACAAGGCAAATGAAACTAATAGACAAATCAAGTTTGTATCACAATCATAGGGATTTTCAGATAGGTAAATGAAACTTAGAGTGTATTTGTATTAACATGAATTTTGTCTGTGTTCTGTAAATAACATTTAACACTTTAAACAGATGTTAAAGTTTAAGTAGAGTATTTTATTGTTAATTAGTTGGTACATTGATTTTGTGACTTTATCAGTAAAATGGATGTAAGGGCGTATTTAAGAAGAAAAGGTAATTTTTAAGGAATAAAACCCTTTTGTTGATGTTTTGATTATTTATGTTGATAACTTCCGAAACTATTATTTGTTGTCGATTTCTTATATTTAAGCAACAAAGTAGCAACGGTTACTCTTAATCATGTTTTAAAGAAAATCAGAGTTTTAAAACAACGTTTCACCTTCAGGCAAAAAATGATAACTATTTTCTATTTTGATAAAAAAACAATTGTTACATCGTACAATTAGAATAACCCAACGCTCTAAATACGAACCCAGTTATAGTTGGGACGGAATGCACAAAACTGCTCAGATTTTTGTGCAAATAACGCCAAAAGCGGCGCTTCTGTTACACAATGTTGTGTGTCCAGTCCAATTAGGCGGGAGGGCACGATTGCCCAGCCAAATCAAAGCAACAAATAGAACGAGTTTCATTTAAAACCGAAGCGCCGGATTCAAGTGCACGCTTGACTGGGTGTTACAAACATCACGTCAGTTTCGTCAATGCTTTTAGGCCGTGAAATAACAAGATTAAAAATGGGGGAGAGAATATAGTGGCAAGAAATAGAGACTAAAAACAAGAGTTTAGTTAAAAGAACAAAGGAGATAAAAAATAAGTAACATACAAAAATGTAAAGCAAATTCCTACTTAGGTAAAAACAAAATAGTTTAGTTATTTTTTATTAAATAATTACAATGAATATAAATATTTACATAAACATAACAGAATCACACTATTAAGTGACAAAATAGAAAGCGAAATTAATCATTAAAACTAATTAATAAAATTTACCTAGTGAACTAATATGTGAAAAAAGTGTATTAACATCAAGTGTCATCCACTAAAAGCTGTAAAAAATGTATTTGAACGTGAATGAATAAAATGTAATATATTCACAATATAAAATTTGAACAAGATATAAAAATACATATAAGGAGAGTGTAAACGAATAGCGAGAATAAATAAATACATGAAGATGTGATTCGTGCGAAGATCATACCAAACAACGAAAGTGTTAACAACGATCATGGTTTTTTGAAAAGACATTACTTATCTTGAAGAAAACTGTACAAAAATGACATATTTTGGTAGATATTATAAAGAGAAATTTATGTAGCAAATACTAACCAGTTACACCCACTAAAAAGAATAATAAATACACAAAAACCTCTTAACCACAAACTTTCTTTATTTTACCCTTATGTACATTTCAGTTTCAAAGTAATCATCCTCAGAGGGATAACATACAAAGACTGCATACAGAGTCTTTGTATGTTATCCCTCTGAGGATGGTTACTTTGTAACTGAAATGTACATAAGGGTAAAATAAAGAAAGTTTGTGGTTAAAAGGTTTTTGTGTATTTATTATTAAATTCAACCACAGTATATTCCTAATAAATAGTAACACTAAAAAGAAATAATATTGACAAAAAAAACTTTAAACGATCTTCATTTTTAAATTAAAAAAATGTCCTTATGAAAATTATTTCCTTAAAGACAGGAATAAAGTACATTCAGAGTATAACAACTTCATTTTACACTTCAAGTGCATCGCCAACAAATCCGCGTCAAAAGTAAATTTATAATCAGTTACAGAGCTGTCACGGCGAAGTCAGGAGTGTTTTCGACAGATCCATAACTGCCAACTGTGCGCCACTTAAAGTACCTGCCGTGTTAACAAGCTTCGGAGTTATGTTAATGTATTTTAGTACGTTTTGCCGCTGCCAGTTAGTGTTCAGGCTTGTTAGAGGGAAGTTATGTTTTTCTGGAGACAACTATTCGTTAAATCCGCGGCCCTTGTTAGGGGTGTTGTATTGTTTCTACATGGTTACAACTTTCCGTCATGTTAACGAGTGTGTCTGGGAAACTGAGTTGCGTTATAAATGCGTGCTTCTGCTTTCCTCACTACTGGAGAAAAGTACCACCTGAAACATTAAATGATAACACTAAAAAAAAACATTTAGTGGCCTTATTTCAAGGGCGTGTGTGCTATTTGTTGTATCAATTTATTATTTTTTTTAATTAAATGAATGTAAAAAAAGTGTGTAAACTTTTCTGTAACAACAAAGCCTAATAATTACTTGTACACACTTTACTACCTAATAGACTACATAGGGTCTTTGTAGCCGTACCAGACTTTGTATATCGTGATCCCGTGAGCTTGTATTTTTATGTTGGGTAAATTGAGCGAGAAATGTTTATTGTTTTTAAGAAACAATGAAAGTCTTCTTACTGAAAGTTTTCTTAATTTAATTCAATTTTTGTTACACACCGCCGGTGCCGTAGGAGGATTAAATAGTGAGATTATTGTACCCCAAAATATAATTTAGAATGTCCCCTTTCAAATGGAATTTTGACAAATAACCCTCCTCGGGCCGTGGGGAAACGGACAGTCTGCCAGCGACGGTTTATGACCCCTGTCAAGAAGCAGGGGCCAGACAATATGCCAGCCGCAGGTACATTGTGGGGGTTACAGTGGATGTGGGGGAGGGGGTTGCGAGAGAAGAAGAGAAAGCTCTGACTCGTATAAACTTCGCACAAGTGTGGTTATAAACGACCCATGACTAAACCATTCTTAAATACTATTGTTTTACATGACCGGATGAAATGGTTAGGTTAGGTTAGGTTAAGCAAGGTAGGCCGACCCGTCAAACTAGTTAGAAAGGTGAGTTGGATTACCAAGAACCTCTTAAACTCTAGGTCTACCTACTGGAGTGGAAAGTCTATTCCGTCTCTTTATCTCGCTTCCCCTTTTTCAGAGCGTGAGGGAGAAAAAGGAGGCTGACTGGCAGTAAGTCCTAAAATGGATTAACTGCCTGTTTACCCTCGTCAAACCAAAGGGTGGCCGGCAGACTGTCCTACACCCCGGGCCGTGGATGGTGTGCATACTTTCAATATAGACTGTATAGAGGTTTGAAATATTTACCTGATGCTGTATTCTATAATGACTAAGGCTACATCCATGTTAGCTGGATTCCATGGAAGGCGTCCGATCGATCAGAAGATGGCCCCTCAGTCACCAGCTAAACAGGCTCTCCTTGCCTGGTACCCTTAAGTCACCTTTCGGTTTGACTACCCTTATCTGACTCCACTTAAAGTCATTTTTAATTTTAAAAAGAACCGGAAGGTTCAGATTTGTGGCAAACAGCTGTTTATAATCGGGAAATTGCAACGTACTGCTCTCTCGCGGTGACTATTAAAACCAATAACCACAGTGGAGTCTCGAAAATACGAGTCCCGATTTTCCGAGCTTCCGTTAAATTCGAGCATTTTTCCATCCAAGAGTAGGTCGTCCAAGAAATGTTTATGGCAACAAAGAAAATGAATCATGCGTTCAAGACATATATTTATATCAATACGTCATGCAAAGGAAATGAGTCAGGCTTCCAAGAAATGTTTATATCAATACTGTATTTTTCTTCCTCCCCATTCTGCTGTTGTATCATTCAGTTCACTAGCGCTCTACAGATTTTTTTTTTTGGTATCTGTGTGGTATCTTTACAGATTGGTATCACATAAACTCTCTCAAAGCAAACAAATCTATCAAACAATGACAGCACTCGTGATTAGCTGGACTGGTCTTTATTCCCGCTATTAATAAATCCGGATAGGGTTGTCACCACATTGTATGAGGAGTTTTACTGTATTATAGTTCAATAGAAGTCCTGTTTTTTCTAATGCACATGAACTTATTTCCGTGTAATCCGAGTTTTCGGTAATCCGATGGGGTCTCGGTCCCATTCACCTCGAATTATCGAGACTCTACTTTATTTTGCTTCGTTTAATGTTATCGGCTGTATGGTTTTTTGTTTTGTTTGAAAACACACACAGATCACTGTTTAAATCAAGAAGAAGAAACACATTTCAGTACAATAAATTAAGGAACCTAAATTAGCTTAGTTCTGGTAGAGCTATGAGCTTATTCGAAATATTTTGGACTAGACAGAATTCGGACAGACTTATTTTGTTTACAGTTCAGTTTGTAGTCTTATAATCGACACACAGAACCCCAAAACACCAAGACTTCAAGAATCAGGGTCACCATACTTGAACATCAAAAAATGTCACATACCAGGTACAATACTTGGTCACCACATTGCACTACCCAGACACAGTAGAATCAAAGAAAAGAATATAATATTTTTTTATTTAAACATTTTCAAATTTGCGGTAACAACTAAGCCCAAACAATTATTTTAAAAATTGTAATACTTCTTACTCCAATTAGGGTGTTTGGAATAGTACCGACCTTATATATTTCGTATCTGACAACCTTTATTAGGTTCTTTGGCCACAAAATGTATTTGTCTTTCTAACAAACAAATATAAAAGTCTTTTTCTAAAAGTTGTCTTAATATTTAAAAAATTTGAAAATAACAACCCAAACCAATTTTAATTTTGAACGACTCATTATTATTATTATTACTGTTCTCAAAGCACTATTTGTTATATCTTTATGAAATATCGATCTTAATTAATCAATACTAATTATAATTACTTTAATAATGTAATACAAACCATACAATAAAAATAGGCGTGAATGAATAGGCAGGAGTTGCATTAGACCGATTTGCTTTCTCATAGAAGTATATCTTATTATCAAAGCAACGCATCGTATTTAGAAGATTAGAAATAAATTCCACTACAATAGAAGTAAAATGGTAGAAACATAAATTTTTCAGAGGAAACGCAAGGTTCTCATAAAATATTATTTGCATTATCAAAGTTGTAATAAAATTTAGGTTTATTTAAAATTGTATAGAAGAAATAAAATAAATGTAATGTGATTGTAATTACAAAATAAGTAATATATATATTTTTAAATTCAATTCGTATAGAAGTCAACAGATGTTTTTCATTTTAGTTTTTTTTTTCATAATTACAATCAATACAAACACGGATTTACATTTGACAGAACCACAATATTAAGTGGCAAATTAGAAGGCTAATTTCCTTGCAATTTTCCATTTCCCTCTCTATACAGTATATGGTGTTACTATTTATTCGCTTTCTTTCTTTATATTTCGTTTCTAATTCATGAAGCAGGTGGTGGTCTATAATTTCTAATTCTACCCACCTCTTTTATCGCTTCACTATTGCAAGGAACCTTTCTCTTATGATTGCATATACATTTTCAAATAGTAGTTTTTTTTTCTGGTACCAAAGTGCTGGATTTTAAACATATTGCTACTGAAACATCTTGCTGAATGTAATCATTTAGTTCGAACCCACCCGAGACATAAACATTTTAAAATTAATTAATAAATATTTGACAAAGCTTTATTAACAAGTGTCATTCAATATAAGTTTTAAAAAAATGTATTTGAACTTGAGTGGAAGTTCAACGTATTGAACGTATTTTATTATACATTGAAATTTGTAGAATATATATATATTAATATATTAAATATGGTGATATGTTTTCTTGTAATATAGTTAATAAATTAAAAATATTTCAAAAACAAGAATACTTTAATGAATATATTTATTCTTAAAGAATAAATATATTCATTAAAAGTATTCTTGTTTTTGAAATATTTTTAATTTATTATTATTATTATTATATATATATATATATATATATATATATATATATATATATATATATATTTAATAAATTTAAAATATTTCAAACACAAGAATACTTTTAATGAATATATTTATTCAAAGCTTTTCGCCGATAAAAAAGTATCAGCATCTTCAGGAAAAATAATTATCTAATAAAATCTGATTTTATTAGATAATTATTTTTCCTGAAGATGCTGATACTTTTTTATCGGCGAAAAGCTTTGAATAAATATATTCATTAAAAGTATTCTTGTTTTTGAAATATTTTTAATTTATTAACTATATTACAAGAAAACATATCACCATATTTAATATATATATATATATATATATATATATATATATATATATATATATATATATTAAGAATGTAAGCTAATAGAAGTAAATAAAAAAAACCTTTTCCCAGGTGGAATAAGAAATCATGACGTAAATATCTTTACTGAAAACAGTGCTGAAATTTAGAAAATCGATATTATGTTATTAATTATTATTTAGAATCAAACTACACATAGTTATGTCAAATTGGATCTCATAAATTGACAAGATTACCAATTACAATAATAAGTTTGAAGCGGAGATCATGGGTAATTCATTATGGAAAATTATCCTCTACCCGATAAGCAGCCTAATCATTTCACCATAATGACGTTGCTATCCATACACTCATTATAATATTTTACACAAAAATAATTACATTTAATATCCAGAATTATTGTTTATAATTATCATTAAAAAAGAGTAAATTAAAATTGATAGGAAAATTGAAAAAGTAAAGTTAACATCGACCGCTATGTATATATCATTTATAATATTATCAATTTTGAATATAACAATGTATAATATCAATACATTGCCGTCGTCTTTGGAAATACGAAATTTGTCGAACAATGCGGAGTGTAGGTGGAACACGACAAATTCTAGTTTAGCTACGTTCAATGCTGTGTGCCACTTTTTGTACAATTCTGTACGTCAGGTGCGCCACCTAATGCAACTGTCATGTTTGGCGACACGTTGAGTAAATTCATTGACCGAAAAATTTCACATTTTCAAATGACAGAATGAAAGGAGCAAATTCAGTCATCAAATATATATATATATATTGAAGCAAATCAAGTACACAAAAAAAATAAACGAACATTAATGAATTAAATATACTGCTGTTTTTTTTAATGATTATTGTACACTCCGGAAGGTTAGAAAATAAAATAGAATTAAATTGTAATGCTCCTTGAGCTTGACCATCGACCTTGAAATGACCTTCTACTTTTAATCTTCGGGTTATGGCTGTTATGGCTATAAGGTTGATTGAGAAAAAAAGTGAAAACTTTTAAGGCGTGGAAGAAACATTCGCGGGAACGTTGTTTCTATAGGTATTTAGAATGTGCCTATTTATATTAACTCTGGCAATGATGGTCGTCCTTGAACGCTTGACAAGGTCAAAGTGCAAATGTTTTTATAAGCACATGTACCCGGTGAAATATGATTCTAGTGACAGTGTGTAATTAAAACCAAGGTTAGCTCTCGCAAAGCGCCAGTATACTTGGGTAGCGTGGGCAAACCCCATGAAAATTTAACAACCTGAAGGCGCGCACGTGGGACTAACGCTTAGAGTGTTCAAATTGTTTTAGGGATAGTGACATTACTTACGCATGTAAATTTAGGGTTTACTTTGAGCTATTGCTTGCGCTTCAGATCCTAAATCCATTGACATCTATTCCCTTTACCGCCTGGTACAATAGGCTACACTGTTCACATCCGAGAATTACTAACAGTATTCTGTGAATTGTTTTAGTAACTCCAAAATATTTACTACTTGGCAACCCAGTTATTATATATTGAGTAGTTATCGCTCTATTATATCTATTAATTTTTGGCCTATTCAATTCCCTCTGTCTCTCTCTATATTTATATCTAGTCCAAATTTTGAATCGTTAATAGAATACGTTTTATTCATCCACTTATGCTCAGATACATTATCTAAAACGTATAGTGAGTGACACTTGGTATTAATACAGTGTTTTCAAATATTAATTCATTATTTAACTTTAGTTTTACATGGGTGAAAGATTTTCACAAAAAAGGGCAAGGTATGCAATTTACTTACTCCGTCCCATTTGGCTTAAAATAAGTGGCAGCATATGATTTCATAAAACATCTGATTTTAGGTTATTATCCTTGTACGCGGATGACGCCATGTTCTTTACCAGTTCCTGGAGTATTCCTAAATCATGCAAGACCATCCAAACGCAACTAAACCTCCGGTCGCCCTGGCTTCGTACATGGAAACAGCGGTCAACACTGACAAGTCCGAAGCTATATGCTTCACTCGTAAACGTCAGCCGCAGACTAAAGCCATCACTCTTGACGGGAGGTCTATTGCATGGAAATCTTCAGTTAAATACCTTGGCGTCATCCTCGACAAGCGCCTTTCCTTCACCAAACACGTCAACACAGTCCGTTCAAAAGGAATAGCTATCCGCTACAAGCTCTTCCCCCTCCTCTGTCGACACAGTCCCATCCCCCTAAAAGTCAAATATCTCCTTTACCTCATGATCATCCGACCCGTCCTTACCTACGCCGCACCTGTCTGGTGGCCGCTTTACACTGAGACTAAAAATCGTCTCGAGGCAGTCCAGTCCCGAACGCTGAGATTCATCTCAAACTCCCCTTTCGTCCTCTCAAACCTCAACATACGCCAATCCTTTCACGCTCCCACCCTGTCTGAATTAACACGTACTCTGTCCGCAAAGCTGTTATAGGTTATGTGGTAGAACTATTATTTTAACGCTTAGGTTATGCTACTTTATCTGTATAATTTTAATTATTTAATCAATAATAGCAAAAATAAGATTTTTCTCTGTTGACCTAAGTAGGAATCGACTTTATAATTGTTTTTGTGTTCCTTCTTTTCAGAGTATTTTATCTTCATCAACAACTCCTGCTCTTTTTAACTACTCAGATTTATATATTCTAATGAATAAAGATTTTTATTGCTTAATTATTCACCTAATTCATAATATTATTTTATAATTTTCCATTTACAATTAGAGTTTTACTTATAACGCGATTTAAACTGTAATAAGTCTTATCTATAAAAATACTAAACGCAACTAAAAGGCAGAAAATTGTTTCACCTTTGTCTTACATCCATTAGGGCACTAAACGGCAGAGAAAAGCTCTTTTACTTACGATAATTCTACTTTTGGTGGCGTTGTAAAGGGCAATTAAGTTCTCATTCAATGTCAGAAATTAGTAAAATTAACACTTTTAAACATAAATTCTTGAAATTATTCCTCATTTTCAAACTACTTACTACTATGCAAATACTTTACTTGCTTATGGGTGACTTGGAAATTTTTTGAACTAATAATCTTTCAAATTAGTTATAAAATATATTTCTAATTTTTAACTTTAGCTCTGTTTAGAATTTCATTTCTATGTTCTTTAGGTCGGTAATAATCTTTTTGTACAACTCATCCTCCGTTTTTACTTCATTTCTTGTTGTGTAATGCAAAGACTTTTTCATTATTTTAATTTCTATAACAACAAATGCCCTTTTTGCCAAAACTATTTTAGTTCAAAATAATTTTTGTTCAATAAATTTCAATTAAATAAATTCAGATAAGAAAAAATAGTAGCACAATGTGTCAAATTTTATACATGCATGCAGGTGTATGTGTGTGTGTGTGTGTGTGTGTGTGTGTGTGTGTGTATGTATGTGTGTGTGTGTGTGTGTGTGTGTGTGTGTGTGTGTGTGTGTGTGTGTGTGTGTGTGTGTGTGAGTGTGTGTGTGTGTGTGTGTGTGTGTGTGTGTATGTGTGTGTGTGTGTGTGTGTGTGTGTGTGTGTGTGTGTGTGTGTGTGTGTGTGTGTGTGTGTGTGTGTGTGTGTGTGTGTGTGTGTGTGTGTGTGTGTGTGTGTGTGCGTGCGTGCGTGCGTGCGTGCGTGCGTGCGTGCGTGCGCGTGTGTGTGTGTGTGTGTGTGTGTGTGAGTGTGTGTGTGTGTGTGTGTGTGTGTGTGTGTGTGTGTGTGTGTGTGTGTGTGTGTGTGTGTGTGTGTGTGTGTGTGTGTGTGTGTGTGTGTGTGTGTGTGTGTGTGTGTGTGTGTGCGTGTGTGTGTGTGTGTGTGTGTGTGTGTGTGTGTGTGTGGTCCCGTCACATTTCTTAATTTAATTTTACCCCTTTATACTTCCCTCCCTCTCAATCAACGCCAGATTACATGTGTTTGTAACTAACCCTTACACGAGGGAAGTTCAACATTCCTATAACTAATGTTACACGACCCTGTCCACTGAGGCAAAGCAGAAGTTGTATTCCTTCATACAAGTAATACTTCATAGCTTGATCAATTTATAAATATGAGCAAACATTTTTAATGGCTTATATTATAGATCGTTTTTGAAAACATTTACCGTGTGATTTTGAAGAACCACAAAATCTTGAACTAACAAACTAAATACGTGCTTGAATGTTATATAATGCATCTCGACGCACGGCATAAGCGTGGATATAGCCATGAGCAGACAAGAGCAAGATCAACGCAGTAGCAATGGATGCTCTTAGATCATGTCAAATCTCTAGACGAGAATGTAGGACAAATGGAAGCATTAGAGACATGATAGAGGAGACAGTCGTAGAGGAGATTCAGAGGAGACAACTGATATGAGGAGACAACTGAGGAGACGTAAAGAGGATGTCGTAGTAAAGATTACCGAGAGTGGCTTTGGAATAGACGCCACCAGAAATAAGAAGAAAGGTAAGACCCAGACTAAAATGTGGAGAGACCATCAATAAATCCATAAGTGAAAGTAACTTATCGGTGGAACACTGCTACAACAGTGGAGCATAGTGGCAAAGTTTAGAAACCGCACAGCGACGCCAGTTATATAATACATAATACAGTACTTTACAATATTGGAATATTATACAAAGTATAACACATAGCAGTTCTGTTAAACGCTGGTGTCTATAATCTATTAATATGTACTGCTTAACGTTATGTATTTTCATTATTTGTGACATTTCATTTTAAACTTTTATTGTTATAGATTTTATTTTAATTTGTTTCATACTCTAATAATAACTACTAGCAGCCTTTGCATTTAATGCAAATATGCATTACAATATATCTAACCCTTTGCATAAGTTGCTGGACTCAGTCTAACTGTTCTTAGATTTGTATGATGCAATAATTAATTCCTGTGCCCAACTAGATGAATACGAAAGTTAGATTATTCATAGAAACGTCATTGGCACTCATCGGGTTATGCTTCCTATATAACAAAATCATAGACAAAGCTCTATAAGTTATCGGGCAATATTTCACAGACAAATGTTAGCATAAATGTCGTCAAAGCAGAGGATTTGGAAAATATGTTTCAAGCAATGAACTGTTAGATTCATAAGAACTGTTAGATTCCATAAGCAAACTAGGTTTAGTTACTGTAAAAACGATATTTTCTAATTGTATTAATGCGCTGTTAGGCTATATCTTAAGGGATGTGAGTTACAGTTTCTTAGGTTAGGGGTTAGAACTAATCATCCCTTCTGCTGGGGGGGGGATGGAGTTGCGAACGAAATGCAAGAAGGGGTATTTATGTTACAAGAAGGGGTCTTTATGTTACAAGAAAGGGCCTTTATGTTACAAGAAGGAGTCTTTATGTTACAAGAAGGAGTCTTTATGTTACAAGAAGGGGTCTTTATGTTACGAGAAGGGGTCTTTATGTTACGACAAGGTGTCTTTATGTTACAATAAGGGGTCTTTATGTTACAAGAAGGGGTATTTATGTTACAAGAAGGAGTCTTTATGTTACAAGAAGGGGTCTTTATGTTACAAGAAGGGGTCTTTATGTTACAAGAAAGGGCCTTTATGTTACAAGAAGGAGTCTTTATGTTACAAGAAGGAGTCTTTATGATACAAGAAGGGGTCTTTATGTTACGAGAAGGGGTCTTTATGTTACAAGAAGGAGTCTTTATGTTACAAGAAGGAGTCTTTATGTTACAAGAAGGGGTCTTTATGTTACAAGAAAGGGCCTTTATGTTACAAGAAGGAGTCTTTATGTTACAAGAAGGAGTCTTTATGATACAAGAAGGGGTCTTTATGTTACGAGAAGGGGTCTTTATGTTACAAGAAGGGGTCTTTATGTTACAAGAAGGGGTATTTATGTTACAAGAAGGGGTCTTTATGTTACAAGAAGGGGTCTGTATGTTACAAGAAGGGGTCTTTATGTTACAAGAAGGGGTCTTTATGTTACAAGAAAGGGTCTTTATGTTACAGGAAGGGGTCTTTATGTAACAAGAAGGGGTCTTTATGTTACAAGTAGGGGTCTTTATGTTACAAGAAGGGGTCTTTATGTTACAAGAAAGGGTCTTTATGATACAAGAAGGGCCCTTTATGTTACAAGAAGGGGTCTTTATGTTACAAGAAGGGGTCTTTATGTTACAAGAAGGGCCCTTTATGTTACAAGAAGGGGTCTTTATGTTACAAAAATTGTTTTTATATCACTTTGAAGAATATAAATTGTTTTTGCTCGTTAACAGAAAATGAGTAAGAAATTGAACAGAGAAAAATGTGAATAAATTGTAATGTTTTTCGTATCGATCTTTGAGAGATCCAGTGAAGTGTAGGCTTTGCTCGAAGGGCAATGCTTTATGTGCGGATAACGGCAATCCAGGAAATTGTCGACGATTACAGTGCCAAAACAGTCATTGCCGACGATAAACAGGGGGAATAAACAAGGGGAGTCCTGGACGATATCCAGATGCACCCTAACCTCATCTCACGATCACTTAGCTTATTGCTGGTTCTAATAAAGTATGGGTGATGAGGCTTTTCGTTCCCTATAAAGAGTGTTACATGAAAAGAAAATCGTAACAGTGTTAGAACATGCTTGGATGTAATTTTGGCTGTAAAAAAACAGTGGCATTTTAATTTAATCCAAGTTGTTAAAGATAAGAAAATTGAGAAGTTATTATAATTAAAGTTTATTTTTTAAGAATAAACACTCCATAAGAATAAACCTTCCTGTACAAGATTTGTGAAATTAAAGTCAGAAATTTGACTGAGTAAAGAAAATAATGAAATGATCTCGCCAACTCAAAAATAATAATCTACTACTATACGTTTCGATGACAAAGCCATCACCAGAAAGTATGGCTACACAAAATTTTAAAGAATTTTATTATTGTTACCTTATAATTTTAATTAATTAAAAATTTTAACATAATGTTGTTTAAATGTTTCAAAGGGAGTATTTGTTTAACGCAAAACAAATTTTATAATAATTTCTGTAGCGTATAAAAATCTTTAAGAATTTGATGAAACCGTGGACTTATAGCTTTGTTATATTTTGACGGATTGAGATTGTATTTGCTAGTGAATATATTTGAATTTTAGGATATGTTTTTGAAATGCTCTAAAACAAACAAAATAACTTCGGAAATATGTTTGCATGTAACATAATAGACCATTATGCTTCAGTAAGCCATTAAAATCTCCTAACCTAAAATATATCTAATTTCTAACGCTCTGGAAAAGTAGAGTCTATAACATACGGGATGGATATCCGTTTAATTTATTTCCAAATAAAATGCGACTACATCATACAATTTCACGCAGGTTAGTTACTTTTATCAAAACCTTTGTTTAAATATAAGCAAAGAATAAAAGATATATCTGAGCTTTGAGGCTAATAGACCAGTGATCTACTTATATAGCCCACCTTGAAACAGTTTTTGGAAAAGAAAACATATCACAGGATTGAGGTTACTGAGCCAGTGGACTTATACAGCCCACCTTGAAACAATTTTTGGAAAAGAAAACATATCCCAGCATTGAGGTTACCGGACCAGTGACAGACTTATATAGCCCAACGTGAAACAGTTTTTGGAAAAGAAAACCTATCTCAGCATTGAGGTTACTGGACCAGTGACGGACTTAAATAGCCCAACGTGAAACAATGTATAGAAAAGCAAACATATCTCAGCATAGAGGCTACTGGGCCAGTGGACTTATATAGCCCAACTTGAAACAATTTTTGGAAAAGAAAACATATCCCAGCATTGAGGTTACTGAGCCAGTGGACTTATACAGCCTACCTTGAAACAATTTTTGGAAAAGAAAACATATCCCAGCATTGAGGTTACCGGACCAGTGACAGACTTATATAGCCCAACGTGAAACAGTTTTTGGAAAAGAAAACCTATCTCAGCATTGAGGTTACTGGACCAGTGACAGACTTAAATAGCCCAACGTGAAACAATGTATAGAAAAGCAAACATATCTCAGCATAGAGGCTACTGGGCCAGTGGACTTATATAGCCCAACTTGAAACAATTTTTGGAAAATGAAACATATCCCACCATAGAGGTTATTGGACCAGCGATATACTTATATAGCCTAACTTGAAACAATTTATGGAAAAGCAAACATATCTAAGCATAGAGGTTACTGGACCAGTGATATACTTACATAGCCACACTTGAAACAATTTATGGAAAAGCAAACCTATCCCAGCTTAGAGATTTCTGGGCCAGTAACAATCTTATACAGCCTACCTTGAAACAATTTTTGGAAATTATTCAGCAAACATATCCCAGTTTTGAGGTTACTAGACCAGTGACAGACTCACATGGCCTACTGTGAAACAATTCTTGGAAAAGCACACATATCCCACCTTTAAGGCTACTGAATCAGTTACGGACTCATATAGCCTACCCTAAAATAATTCTTCAAATATAGTACTTTATTCACTCGAAAATGTTTAAAATGTTCAATATAATGAAAGAATATTCACCCTGAATAATTGTCATTAATTTAATTATTGTATCTAGAATTTTATTATTATTATTATAATTTAAAACTACAAAAACGTTTTTAACATCGGTAATACATTTTAAAAATAAAAGAATAACAACACCAAATTTAAAGAATAATAAAGCCGTCAGCTTATAATAAATCAGCATTTTTTAAGAAATACTTTGAACTCTGTCTCATTTCTTCATTATTTAAATCAAATTAACTTTCCGCAAAACTTGGTCGCACTAAACAATACGAAATTTGCAGAGTTTAAAGTTAGCCGGATTTAAATAATTAGCATCTCCCTTGAAGCTTCAGGTACAGAATAGATGGGATTAATTAACACGAGGGGTGGTTTGGGAGTGAGTTTATCTTAATTTGTTGTTCCGTTAAACTACCCTGGATAAAAGAGTATTTAGATTTTTCGAGATTGTGAAGCATAAAGGAAAACAATGAGTACGTTTTGGTTAAGTCTTAAAACATTTTAGCGAGACTTTTTTGTTGGCTGGATTTTATTTACGACTTTCTCCTTGTACAATAACTTCAACTAGTATATGTCTCGGCAATAAAACTTGAAGACATTCTGTGTTATCGCACATAAACTTGTTAAAGTCACCAAGTTTATTCAAGAGAAATCAAATAAAAGAACTCCGTAATTCGAAACTGTGATTTATTCACATATTAGGTCATCAAGCTACTATGCATTGTTACTAAGTCAGTAATGTTGGAAAACGTACACGATTTTAACGTTAACAAATGTTATATTTATATTTTTATTTACTGCCTCTTCCACTTCAGTATCTGTGTTATCATGTGGTTAGCGAGGTAACTCGTTTATAACTCGGATAAAACGTAAGTAGACCACATAAGATTTTCCGTCCCAGTCCACGGGAGATACATCGTCCAAACTTGCAATGACATACTTTCAGCCTAAAACTCATACCCTAAACTTACATAAGATATAAAAAAATATTTACGAAAGAATGGCATTAACAAAACACAGTTATAGCCCAAGCATTAAACCAAGGTTGAATAAAAATACATTTAAAGAAGTCTAATAACATGCTAAGATTTTATAATAGTTTATTATACCAGTAATAGATAATTTAAAACATGAATACATAGTAATTGACCAAGACAGTATCAAATGGAATAGTAGACACTCATTGTTGTAATGTAGAGGACAGGCGCAAGAGTCATTCTTGTAATGTAGAAGTAACTGGTGAGTCTCATTATTGTAATGTAGAGAAAACTAGCGAGAGTCATTGTTGTAATATAGAGGACAGACGCAAGAGTCATTCTTGTAATGTAGAAGTAACTGGTGAGTCTCAATATTGTAATGTAGAGAAAACTAGCGAGAGTCATTGTTGTAATATAGAGGACTCACGGAAGTCATTGTTTTAATGTAAAAGACATTAGCAACAGTCATTGTTCTTATGTAGAGGTAACTGATGAGACTCATTGTTGTAATATAGAGGACACTCACGAGAAGCATTGTTCTTATGTAGAGGTAACTGGTGAGACTCATTGTTGTAATATAGAGGACACTCACCAGAAGCATTGTTCTAATGTAGAGGTAACTGGTGAGACTCATTGTTGTAATGTAGGGAAAATTCATGAGACGCATTGTTGTAATCTAGAGAAAACTAGCGAGTCATTGTTGTAATATAGAGGACACTCACGATAAGCATTGTTCTTATGTAGAGGTAACTGATGACACTCATTGTTGTAATATAGAGGACACTCACCAGAAGCATTGTTCTAATGTAGAGGTAACTGGTGAGACTCATTGTTGTAATGTAGGGAAAATTCATGAGACGCATTGTTGTAATCTAGAGAAAACTAGCGAGTCATTGTTGTAATATAGAGGACACTCACGATAAGCATTGTTCTTATGTAGAGGTAACAGATGAGACTCATTGTTGTAATATAGAGGACACTCACGAGAGTCATTGTTCTAATGTAGAGGTAACCTGCGAGACTCATTGTTGTAACATAGAGGGACACTCACGATCTCTTGAAAATATGTCGCCATGGTGAGATATGTCTAAAAACTCATAAATCAACATTTTTACATTAAACATATATGAATAGTATCAATAAATCCAACCAAGTATAAACAAAACATTAACATTAGATCGCACCAAACATAAACTGTTTTTCACAGGTAACAATATAATTTCTGCTTTTACAGTTTAAGTCAAATAAAACAAAACATAAAGCAATTTCTACTGCGTTTATTTTTTCAAATAACTTGGTTCATAATTTTAATTACAGTGCAAATAAAAATAATTAAATCAAGAACCTCGTAAAAAATACCGCTGCAAATAATCAGTTGTTTTTTTAAATTGGAAGCACTTGAGGAAATCACAAAACTACGGAGCAACACCCCTTTATTAAACGGTTCGTGGATTTATAATTAGCTGGTATAATTTTACACGCTCAAAATTATGGCTTACACGCTGGGGGTTTGAACTGTTCGGGGCTCTAAATCTTTTTAATTACATTAAAATGATTCAGTTTTATAAATATTTTAAGAAACTTTAATTTGTAAAGTATAATTAGATAGCCTTTCTAAGTATATTTTTTATAAGCAAATGAAATGTATACCTTTTATGTTATCTATACATGGAATATCTTACCAAAGGTGTGTTAGCATTTAATACACTATGCTTTGTTGTGTTTTTAATAGTTTCTAAGCAAGAAAGCCTTAGGAATATCAAATTGCTGCCTGTGTTATTGTTTCAAAGCAGTTTTACAAACACTGAAAAGAATTTTCATTGGTTACTTTTATAGGTTTATTGATAGTTACATAAACCTTTTAAAATTGCTTATACTCGCTTTGGCTTTAGTTCGTTTGCAATAATTTCTCCAAAAGATCGAAAAGTTTTATACAAACTTACAACAAATAATATATTGATTAGGTTTAAGAACGATAAATATACGGAATGCAAAGCTTAGGAGATAGAAGAAAGTAAAATACATAAATAATTGCCGAGTTGTTAAATAATCTGGAGGGAGAGCTTGGCATTTAGTTATTTCTCACTTTAAAACTTAGTAGGCTTTCAACGAATGCCTCAAGTGGAAACCTTGCTAAAATTATAAACATTATGAAGTAAACACATTAAAACCAAATGAAGACAGTAATAATTGCCATATGTGAAATTACTAATTCATCATCAAGAAGAACACCGGCAGACACACACATACACGCGCGCGCGCGCGCGCGCACACACACACACACACACACACACATGCACACGCACGCACGAACGCACGCACGCGCATATATATATATATATATATATATATATATATATATCACTTTCACTTATGTACTTAAACAAGAATCTTACTTGGTATTTATGCGAGCGCTTTCAGAGACTAGTAAGTGCCTCCATCTTCCGGCATACTGAACGTATTTTGGACTGCGAGCTGTGTGGAATCTGCTGTTGACCTTGATGTACCGTTAACTTCTATTTTTAGTTTCACTGCACTGTGCGAGTTTTTAGCGTTTGTCTTGGGTTTATACTGTCTATTAGATTGAATAATTTGTCGTTTTTTGATTTTATTTGTATCTGTTCGTTGATGATGGTTTTTTTATTTTTATAAATTTCTAGTTGTTCCCAGATTGTCATTTTGAGGCCTTTTTGAACTTTTTTTTATTAGGTGTATGTTTTCTAATGTGGGGAATGTGTGTTTGTTTTTGATTGCGTGTGTGGCTAAGTTTGAGTTATAAATTTCCGGTTTGATGTATGCATTGAGGTGTTCTTGATATCTGTCTTTTAATTTCTTTTTTGTTTGGCCTATGTATATTTTATTACAGTCTGGGCATTCGATTTTGTATATTCCGTTATTAAGTGTGGGACATATTTCTTCTGGTTGGTTTATTTTGTTGATTATGTTTCCTGTGTTTTTGTAGGCTATGTTAATATTATTGTTTTTTAGTGTTTTAGTTATTCCTTTTATGTTGTATGTGAATGTAGCCCATTTTGTTGTTTGTGGTTCGATTTTAGGTTGATTTAATTTTTTTAATATTTTAAATTCTAATTTATCTATAGTTTTTTTTATTGTATCCATTTTTTTGGGCTATTTGATATATTATTTGTTTTTCTTTTGTTTTTTCTTCATTTTTTAGAGGATTAATAACGGAATATACAAAATCGAATGCCCAGACTGTAATAAAATATACATAGGCCAAACAAAAAAGAAATTAAAAGACAGATATCAAGAACACCTCAATGCATACATCAAACCGGAAATTTATAACTCAAACTTAGCCACACACGCAATCAAAAACAAACACACATTCCCCACATTAGAAAACATACACCTAATAAAAAAAGTTCAAAAAGGCCTCAAAATGACAATCTGGGAACAACTAGAAATTTATAAAAATAAAAATAACATCATCAACGAACAGATACAAATAAAATCAAAAAACGACAAATTATTCAATCTAATAGACAGTATAAACCCCAAGACAAACGCTAAAAACTCGCACAGTGCAGTGAAACTAAAAATAGAAGTTAACGGTACATCAAGGTCAACAGCAGATTCCACACAGCTCGCAGTCCAAAATACGTTCAGTATGCCGGAAGATGGAGGCACTTACTAGTCTCTGAAAGCGCTCGCATAAATACCAAGTAAGATTCTTGTTTAAGTACATAAGTGAAAGTGATAAGTGTATACAAGAAAACAGTGTTGCATAATCTACAAATATATATATATATATATATATATATATATATATATATATATATATATATATATAAATGGCTAAAACCTTTCAATAATACATAAATTAAAACTTGTTTTGCAAAACTTGTTTGTAATTTTTATTCATTAATTATATATATATATATATATATATATATATTTGGGAACGTGCGTGCGTTCGTTCGTGCGTGCGTGCTTGCGTGTGTGTGTGTGTGTGTGTGTGTGTGTGTGTGTGTAAGCAACTTAGGTTTTTCAAATACAAGAATTTGTATTATTCATTTAATTTGTACTGTCTACCAACATTTAAGCTTTCCATAAATATCATAAATAATTCTTGTATTTAAAGAACTTCAGTTGTTTGATTATTATACAAGGAAACATAATTTATACTATATATATATATATATATATATATATATATATATATATATATAGCAATCAGTCAGTTATAGTAAATTAATGCTGAAAACGTAGACTAAAACTTGTGTCAAACTTTTAGAAACTCGGACAGAACTTCCGCTGCTCTGTCACAAAGGACAAGTGCACGGATGAAACCTATACGCGGACAAAACAGATCAATAAATCTATAGAGTCCCAATAAACAATAACTTTAGCGGACGGGTTCCAAAATAACAGTGAAGCCAGCGTCACTTGGAAGGAAGTTTGATTTTAGCCTGAGCTCTCGTTCCTGGAATAAAAGCCGACGCGTGAATGTAATCAGGCCGATCAGGCGTCGAGAATTTCTTCAAGTGATCCCTGGAATTCTCTTTATTTGCCGTGGAATTTCTCAACAGGTATTTCACTTGACGGAGATTCACTTTGTATTGAGGAGTAAATGAAATTCTGTTTACGATTTCTAATCGTCTGTAGACAGTTTGCAAATATCAAATGAGGATATATATTTAAGTAAATTTTCCCGCCTTTCCTAGCATCATACCATTGTTCCTTGTTTACGCGTTTCGGATTACCTCCATTATCAAAGCTTTTAACTGTAATACAGTGCCATGTTTTGTAAATTCATAGTTTAACGTTTTGCTAATGGATCCGAAACGCGTCAACGAAGAATTATGTAAAAATGATGTTTTCATGTTTCGAAAGGCAGAAAACTATATTAAAACGTACACCAATATTCCTAACAGAAATAAAAATGACTGTATTATGAATTTCAATTAATGATATTTAACGGGTATCACACGTTTATAATAGATGATTTTTCTTGAACAATTGCCATGTAATATAATTCGGAAAATTATTTATATATATATATATATATATATATATATATATATATATATATATATAACAAATTAGAACAATCAAAATATCTAAAAACTATAATGATCACTCTTTTGTAATTTATAATTTGCTTCAAGGAAAGCCTCAATTTGAATTCCACATCTATTATCGTAGGCATTATAATAGTTTAATTATTGGCGAAGTGAAATTAAGATTATGTTTTCTTTCAAACAGTTTTACTTAATTTTTAATACTACCGTATGTGCCAAAATAAACAGAATTGTAACTGAATCAGCAGCAATTACCTGCTCCATCAGCTGTGCCGACTTTTGATTGTTGCCGCGTATTCCATATTTCATTTGAGGTTAGTTTTTGCTGATATGGTGCAAACTACTACAAAAAAAATACTATGTAAATAAAATAAAATGAAATGAAATAATAATTTATAACTTTATCAGTACTGTTTATTTTGGCGCATACATATAAATCTTTTGTATTCATGTTCTAAGCTTTATTTTATTGGAAACTATAAAACAGTTATTTAGCTTTAAACTGAACTCGGCGGTGCTACAATAGGCATTCGTCACTGTAGCGCCGGAGTCAATAAGCAACCATCTCGGCGGGCTAAAGATTAGCATAGAAATTGAAAAAGCCCAAAGACAGGGATTACGAGGTAAATATTACGAAACGGAAAGGCGCGAGATTAGACGCAGATAAATCTACGCGTTACAGAGCGTCCTTGACAGCTAGGTGTGTCTCGGAAGATGCCAGCGCTTCGTGCCAACATACCTGACTGCAGAGCAGTGTGCCAATACGTCGGGGATCAAGGTCGCCGTGAGTTAAGGACGTCTAGTTTATGGAAACTACCGTGTGACCTTGAAGTGGTTAGGAAAGTGCTGACAGCCCGAGAGTAGCGACCTTCCAGGGTAGCACTTTGGCGTTTTGGTCGAGAATGATTTGGTCGATGTCTCTCAGCAGGTCTATCTGTAATCATTAGCATGTTGCTATGAAAAAATAAATATATATTTTAATTTATGCATTTTTGATGAAGCTTGAAAAAGGAAATTTATAAATAGCGCCTTCATCTGTTCAAGTACTTCAAATAGACTCTTTATAAAAAAAACGAATGCTTTTTTGTGTCATAAGTGTTACTTTGAAACACAACACAACCATAGTTCATAATTGTCAGCAGCTTTTAGCAAACCTTATAAAAGTCAATCATTCACATAATAAAAACTATTTATTTTTCTTATAAGTATAAGAACAACAACTTTTTAAACTAAAATTATCATAAACAATTTTTTAAGCTGAGCGCCATTTTCTTTTGCTTCAAGAAGGAATGGCCGTGATGGTGATGGTGATGGTGTGGTGGTACGATAAAAATATAATAAGTGTTCAGTGGTATTATTCTAATAAAATTCTAACAGCAGAAGTAATGTTTGAATTTTGTCACAAAAACTTTAAAATAATCAGTGAAATTAAATAAAAGACGAAAAAATCAGCCAGCATCACATTAGCCGTTTTTATAAAGACATTGTAAATACATTGTTTTCATTCACTGATGTTAATCTAATTTTTGTTATGATTCTAAATATACAATCATATTAATATATATATAACTAAGTCAAAATACAAATACAAGAATTATAATTGAATTTACAATTCTGAATGAATTGTTTAATATTCCTGATGATGTTGGTACAGTTAGCCAACGAAAAGCTTTGAATTAGTTCTTTATTAATACACAAGAATTCATATTGCGATATATATATATATATATATATATATATATATATATATATATATATATATATATATGAAGTTAATATATTACTATTGTAAGTAATTTTATCCACCATTAAGTGCAATAATTTTACCTTGAGTGATGAGGCACCTTTCGGTCAATTGACCATTGTCGAATCACTCAAAGGTCAATTGACCGAAAGGTGCCTCATCACTCAAGGTAAAATTATTGCACTTAATGGTGGATAAAATTACTTACAATAGTAATATATTAACTTCATAAAGTCAGTGCAACGGAAAAACAATGGATAACGTTAAATATCAAGAATATATATATATATATATATATATATATATATATATATATATATATATATATGTGTGTGTGTGTGTGTGTGTGTGTGTGTGTGTGTATATGTATATGTATATGTACGTATGTATGTATGTATGTATGTGTATATATATATATATATATATATATATATATATATATATATGTATGTATGTATTCATTGATCAAATTCACAATGCCATTACTGGTTGATTACCTCAAATATAACATTATGTATTTAAATGTGCCGAAATAAAATAATTAGAAATTCCAAAATAGGTTTATGTTTTATAAGTATCCAGTGACGGTCGACTGTTTTCTGCTCTCTTCCAGGACAGTATCAGACCTCTTCTTCCCTGTTTAAAAATTAATTTAGATATTTTTGTGTTGAAACGAACAAACCTTTATTATCACTAATAATACACGTATTATTATGTAAAGTATAGGATGAATATGATTGCATTAGGCTACCAGTGATCCTTAGAAATAGCCTCGAAATAACAGCATACTCTCAAATTTTTATTTACGTTTCTTCAAAATTCAGTATTATTCATTAAATACAAAATGTTTACCATCGCCACACAGGCCAAGCTTTATTCCCTCTGCACGGCTCACCTATGATGTCCAGTCTATGCTATAACTACAGAAAGTTATTTAATACGAGTTTATTAACTTTATATTTCACTTTATTATTTTTTTGTTTAGACCATATTGCATTTTATTACTTACAATTTTGTGTAAAACCGTTAAATTTTGTTAAATTTTTTGGTAAAGTGACTAAATTAAAAATAACAATAAATTTATTTAAAACCTTTAAAAAAATGTTTTTTAAAAACTTTTATCTTTAAATTCGTCGTTTCCATTAATAACTAAAATAAAATATTTTTCATTTTAAAATTTGGCTGTTTACCAAACATTTTTGTTTTAGTTTAATTTGGTACATAAATTCTATTTTTCAATTCCTTCTATTAGTTCACACTCTCCTTATATATATTGTTAAAATTTTCCATCGTTAATAAAATACTTTTTATTCACTTACTCAAGATTTTTTTAAAGTTCTAATTAACGACTCTTTGATGATAATACAGTGATTTAAATTTCCTTTAATTATTTAAATATAATAATGAATTAATTTTAGTTTTATATGGCAGGAAAACGTTTTACAAAAGGAGCTAGGTATGCAATAGAGTTATTTCGTACCATTTGGCTTATAAGAACTGATAACATATGATTTCATAAAACAGATCATTTTACATTATAGGTTATATGGTATAACAGCTGTTCTGACTAACAGGCGATGTTACTTTATTTAAATTAATTGTAATTTATTATTATAAAATTACTAAAAATAAAATTGTTCTTTGTTGACCTAAGTAGGAATTGACTTGAAACATTTTGTGTTTATATTAGACCTACGTGTTATTTAATGTTTTGCTTAAATTACAATTTACTAAAAGCACGTAGACCATTCTACTTGTTTTTCGAAATTACTTGGAATTTTTCCCCCAAGATATCTACTTACGGGGAAAT
>JBAIZL010000006.1:54803397-54818397 GCA_036971475.1 Prosapia bicincta
TGCGGATTACGAATGTGAGCTTTGGATGAACCTCATCGCTGTCGGCAAATATAATGTCAGCTTATAATTCGATAAATTCATTAAACCCAACGAACCGGAAAATCAGCTGTTCATTAGACCCCAACAAACCAATTATTCGCCGCCATTGTTGCAATCTAATTCCAAAATAAAATTAGACAGAAAATGATAGGAAAATCACTAGGCCTAGTTTTCCAAAAATTTTAAGTCAAATATTGACTATACTGTTATATAACGTGGCTTTGGAAGGGGCAACGTAAATAAAAGAGATATGAATTTGTAAATGAATATGTGTAAATCATTGATAAAACATAATTGTTAGTGACGTCAATAGAATGAAAAAAATATATAATTATTGAAATATAATCATTGAATTGACATTTTAATGTTCCAGGTTTTATTGCTAAGAACGTAATAGTTATGGTTTAGGTATAAATATAATTATATACAAATTGTTTAGCATTAGATATAAACAAATTAAATGTAATGAAACACAAATCGAGTTATAACGTTTTCTGTTGCTTTACTTTAGCTGATAAAATATATAATACAGATTTTTAAAGTTCTAGCAAGTCACTTTCTTTCTAGATCAACAAAAGAAATTTTAATTGAGTCACTTTTTATTAAATAATTACATTTATTATAAATAGGAATATAGTAATTATATACAACAGAATCACAATGTTAAGAGGTAAAATAGACTGTGAAATTATTATTTAAATAAATAATTAAATTAATTTAATGAGCTATATTTGAAAAAAACTGTATAAAAATAGAGTGTCTACAAGTTAAAAATAAGATTGGTTGTGGTAGTCGGAGGAGTTCCGGCAGAAGTGATAACAAAATAGAGGTAACAGTTTCGCAAACAAAAATATGAATTTATATATTTTTCATCAAATTTTTACATTTTTATTTGAGGAATGTATTTAATAAAGACTAATATTTATTGTAGTTAATAATAAAATAATGTGGGTAACCAAAAACATTTACTTACTAGACGTTTACTGAATAGAAATTTTTTTAAACAAATTCCGTTCAAATCAGCTCTTCAAAAAATATAAGACGGGCCTAAAGTTTTATCTTTCAAAAACTAGATTAAAAAAACATACCTTATTATTATTGTTATATTGAATTACTTTTACTGATATGTATCAAAATTTATATAAATAATTATATACTTGATCAAAAGTATGTAATAATAATCTACATGTAAAACGACTGTTCTATAACATAACCTATAACACAAAATCAGTTGTAACATGAAATCATATGTTGTAAGGTATACGTTTCAGAAATACCGTGACGTGAAAGCAATGATTTAATCTGACGTTTTGTTTACCACGCGTAAAGAGGTTTTCACTTCAAAAATATATTTGAACTTGAGTGGATGAATAAACACGTATTTTATTAACGATTGAAAATTTGAACAAGATATTTATAAGGAGAACTTGAACTAATTATTGTATTAAGAAGTAGGAATTGAAAATTATGGGCCTAACATATGTTTTATAATACAATAAATACACTTTACTAAGACATTTTATAAAAGATGAAAGTAAAGAAGTCTTTATGCAGAAACAGACGGATTTTGTTACACTGGGATAAAGAAATAGTTTTCATTAGTGATAAAATCACCTTTTTATCACCTGTTTTATCATTAAGATATGTTAATCAGTTATCTTAGGCACATGGTGTTGGGGAGTTTAGAACCTGATCAAATTTAGAAGTGAGTAGGGAAGATTTCCTACTAAAGGTAAACAATTAGCTTTTTAAAAATTTCTTTTTATGCAATCTGGTGCTAAGTGGAGCAAGGATTTTATTGTAATTTTCCGGTTAGAAGAAATCCCCAGGAAAATTACCCCAAATATTTCATAACTATGATTTGGGAACTTATATACATATATATATATATATATATATATATATATATATATATATATATATATATATACTATTGGCATAGTCAGATCGTTGATCGACTAGACCCTATGAAAAAACTTGTTAAAATGCTGTTTTCAAATTACCTACAATGATAAAGTAATAAAATAATAGAATTTTGGTTAACAAGACTTGAAGCAAAGAACTAGTACACTTTGAAGTAAATTTTATGTTACATTTCCTGCAACATTATTTTCAAAATACTTATACCAAAATATATTCCATAAATTTAAATTTCTCAAAATAACCACTGTATAAATATAATTAAATTTAAAATTTGAATACAATTTTGTTGTAAGATAATTAAAACTATTTATGACAATATATGAACTTATCAATATGTGTTTGAACTCAACGCCCATTGATAAAATAATTTTACAACACAACCAGTTTTCTTTCTCTCTTTCTCCCTCAATTTTTTCTCCCCCTCTCTCTATTTTATATATATATATCACTTTCTCTACTAGCTTTACTGTATAAATATGACAGCTCAATTAACAAAACCACTGTTTCAGGGACGAACTTAGCCCAGAACACTTATAGAGTAAAATTCTAATAAAAATAGAACTACCCAAACCACTACTTAAATTATTATTTGTTTTTAATTAATCGCTTAGCCTAAATGCCAAAAAGTATACTAAATTTTTTTTAAATCCACTAGAAATATTAATAAATAAAAAAATTCTAAATACTCATCGTCACTTCTGTTAGGAATATTTGTATAAACTTGTGTACATTTTTGTGTCTTTCCTAACATTACAATATCTTCCTTTGTTGACAAGTTTCTGAATAACTCCATTTTCAAAATTTAATCAGTATAAACATGTAAACTTTCTCTGTTCCTTAAGTGTCACAAATATAGCAACGTATCACTCGTGTACTTCGAAAACAAATTTTGACAAATGCTCCAAAAGTAAAAACTCAATCCGGAGTAATACAAACGCTATTTACTTTATTTATTTCTTATAGGTATTTGACAATAATTACTTAGCAGCCCCTCTCAGTGCAATTATATTTTTGACCTAACTAAATGCGAATCCTTTACCCGAATTATTTTTCCTCATCTGTATAAGTTCAAAATTAAGAACGAACATATTCTCAGTAAAATGTCCTTTAAGGCACCCCTTAAAGATAGGCCAATATGTCAACGTTAAAAAGTGTATTTATTTAATTCCATAATTTTATCTTTAAAGTTAAAATAATAACAATCAAACAGTCAAATGTTGCCCATTCTATATTGAGTTTTTTTATCATGCAATACAATAATTTATCGTTCGATAAAACAGTTTTTCAATGCTTTAATTGACGCCGTAACTGACGCAAATTAAGGATCTAATTGGCGCTGGAGAATAACAACTTGGCTTGTAAGCTTTCCCAATCCCACGAATAGGTTGTTCCAGATTATGCTTGTAGATCGTGTTTTTTCACGATTAGACTACAATTTAACTTATAGTTTGGTCTCCAAGGTCGCAGTACCTCGCAACCAGGTCGGGCAGTCACTATCGGTTATCAGCTTCGATGTATCGAACTTTACTGTGCAACCTCGTTTCCAGCTGAGAAGGTCGACGACCAGCCTTCGCATTTAGCTATGAGTGAATATTTCAATTTATACCGACTGGGTTTAAACAGTAGGGTAACTACGTCTCAAGGTCAACGGGCCATTACTGAATGTTATTACGGTTTCGTGCTTTGTTCGTTTTCTATTGCGATCATTTCAAATGTAATACAAGTGACACGCTGTAAGAAAGAAATGGGCAAATCGTCAAATAATACTTACATTATAGAATTAATAAAAATAGTTATTAGAATAAACATTTATTAACTCAGTTCTTCTTTTAATTATTTTTTCATTAATAATATTTAAAACTTATCTTCCATTATTAATATATTTATTACAAGCAAAAAATATTTAAACTACAGGAATATACATTATAAATTTTCACAGCTTCTTGCTTGTTCACATTACTGGCATTTTCAATAACATTCAATCGGAGAAATGTTTTAAACAGTTATTATTGATTTAAAAAATAAATATATTTCTATAACTAAAGTGATTTGGTGTATTAAAAATTTAACTAATTTTGGTATTTTATATATTTGAAATAAATATAATTAATGCTATTATATGTAAAATAATTATTTATAAACAAACCTCCTCCTAGAAAGAACAAAATCCCCATGTATAACATAAAGATATTCGATGAATTGTATGAGTTAATCTAGCATAATTGAGGAACTACCCAAAATTAACGTTTTATATTTATTGGTTCTTTATGCTTACATTTGCATTTTAAAAATAATATGAGAAAATTTCTGTTGAAGAAATTTTTAATACAACCATCTTTATTTCTGTTAGAAGTGTTAGTATATATTTGAGTGCATTCTTCCGCCTTTGCTAATGTCAACACATAATTCTTCGTTGACGCGTTTCGTATCTTAATATAATTATCTTTATTTCTGTTGAGAATATTACTATATATTTAAGTATATTCTTCTGCCTTTTCTAATATAAAAACATTATTTTTCGTTGTTGTGTTTCAGATTAACCTCATTTTAAAAACTTTAAACTCCACTCTTAAGTATTGAGTTTTGATAAAGGAGTAGATCCGAAACGCGTCAACGAAGAATAATGTTTTGAGAAAGAAGTAAATTTTAAATTCACGTTCTAGACAGTTCAAGTGCCAGTGTGAATATTTCCACACTCTGTAATGGTTAAGCCCCGTACGTCGACAGAGCGATATAGGTTAGACTATCGCCACCTGCAAACGCCTCAAGGGACGGCACTTTCGCGGTGTCAATTCCCTCAACTATTACGTTTGCAATGAAACCGACCGCATTATGCAACGTGGCAACCCTGTACGCCGTAATTAAAGCCCTGTCATTGGTTGCCTGCTATGTTATTATTTAAACATTTGTAATAAAAACTTACATAACCTAGTTTTCTGCTTGCGTATCGATGAGTGCAATATGTACCGGAATGGGGCGAAAGTGGTTCGCATTGGATAAGTGCCAAATTTGTAGATAAATGTTTTAGAATGTTACAGAATTACTTTCGAATAAACTCAAGAGTCCAGTTGTGATGAAACAATAAAAATGTGTTGTTGAAACATATTTTACTAGGATTTTTACTGCTGTATAAGAACGCATTTGCTGGTTAACACACAGGGTAGGTGTGTGTAATGAATTTACATTTTGAACAGCACTTCATTGTATGAAGTTTAACAATAGGCTTACCTTGTTTATTTCCCTGTAATTTAAGTTGAAAGTTTGTGTTCAGTTTTCAAAGTGAATGTACTTTTCTTTAAAGGGAATGAGGAAAAGGGATAATTGTAGACAAAATTAAACTGAGGATTGTAGAGTTCACTCATGGATGTGCTCGAGTAAAAGATTTTCTCGTCGGCCATTTTGCGTGAACTAATGGACATTTTAATTTTCCTCAACCCCAAAAGAGAAGGTTAATGCAGATACTCTCCCCTGCCACACGATGTCATAATGTCTCCTATTCCCACTACGAAGGGGTCATCATTTCCTGTCCTTAATCCATCTATCCTTCCTTATCTTTATGCTTGGAAATAGATGTAAAGCGTAGTTAACTATTTCCTACCCCTACAGAAAGGAGGTCTGGAGCAGATACTCAGAATTGACACACAATGCCATAATATCCCCTATTCCCACTACGAAGGGCTCATCATATACTTCCCCTAATAAATTTATCCTCCCTTATACCTATTCTTGTAAGGGGATGTAACGTTCAGTTACCTATTTCCTACCCCTACAGAGAGGAGGTCTAGAGCAGATACTCGCATTTACACACGATATCATAATGTCCCCTATTCCCACTACGAAGGGGTCATCATATCCTTCCCCTAATCCATCTATCTTCACTTATCCTTATGCTTGTAAGGGAATGTAACGCGTAGTTACCTATTTCCTACTATCTACAGAAAGGAGGTCTAGAGCAAATACTCTCATTGAGACACAATGCCATAATATCCCCTATTCTCACTACGAAGGGGTCATCATATCCTTCCCCTAATCCATCTATCTTCTCTGATTATTATGCTTGTAAGGGGATGTAACGCGTAGTTACCTATTTCCTACTATCTACAGAAAGGAGGTCTAGAGCAGATACTCTCATTGACACACAATGCTATAATATCCCCTATTCTCACTACGAATGGGGTCATCATATCCTTCCTCTAATCCATCAATATCCTATCATATCCTTATGCTTGTAAGGGGATGTAACGCGTAGCTACCTATTTCCTACTATCTACAGAAAGGAGGTCTAGAGCAGATACTCTCATTGACACACAATGCTATAATATCCCCTATTCTCACTACGAATGGGGTCATCATATCCTTCCTCTAATCCATCTATCCTCCCATATCCTTATGCTTGTAAGGGGATGTAACGGGTAGATACCTATTTCCTACCCCTACAAAGAATAGGACTACTTCTCGTACGTGATGTCATAATCCTTATGTATGTAAACAGGTGGTTTTGTGTTTCCTTCAAAGTACCATATCCGCAACCCTCCTTACATAGAAATGATAGTATGATCTTAAAAATACCAAAACGTTCAATAACAAAACAGAATTTGCAAAGATTCGCAACTTTATTATTTACCCAGAGCTACCATGACAACCAAACATATACTGTCTCAAAGTGATGATGATCATTTCATCTGTGACCTTGGAGGAAGTTTAAAGGTTATGTTGTACCGATACCAAGTTCAGTAACATTGCCATAGCCTTTTTATTACATCTAAATCCATTGAGTAAAATTTATTTTTCATTCGTGGTTGTACTTTCTAAGCTCTTTACATTTCAATTATAATTTTGTTTATTCTATTTTCCATTTCGTTTATTTTAATTTAAACTGTTGTTTTTATATAAATAATGTAGGCCTGCAATTAGTTTTCTGCTACCTAATTAATGTCTGCTGAATATAAATATTAAGCTAAAACACATGGGAATGTATTGATATGTTACACTTGCCTATAGTAGCACTTACTTTTTGCTTATTGAGGACGGCCGTTTCGGGAGGTGTTTATCATTGTCAACAAAGACTGTCAGTTCAGTTGATAATCTGATAGAGTAAGTTGACAATAGGATGCATCTTGTCAAAACGGCCGTCCTCAATAAAAACCCAAGTGGAAGTACAAATTATCAAAAGTGTTTTATTGTAAAACTAGTAGCTCAAATTGGAGATGGAATCAAATAATATAAATTTGAGACCTGATAATTTGTTGATAGCGTTAATACCTTGTCCGTAAACAATACCTTGTCGTTAATTGTAAAGGATTATTATATGAGTGGAAGATTTGTAGTGTTCACACCAATAGAAACACATCCAGGCCCAAGCTATTACAAGAAGGAGATAGTAAGCCATTTATCAAATTTTGCTCGTCCTAATTTCATATATTATAATTGATCAAATGATAACACTGGTATGCATCAAATTTGCTTCAAGAATGAAAACAACCGATTATAGTCAATTTCGATGACCTGAATTCAGATCTGTTTTTAGTTTTTTTCTATCACGTCAGGTTTTTACGTAATTAAAAAAAAGTATAATAATAATAATTTACTTAATTACTGCACATATGGGTACCTATAATGAATTTAAATCTCTGTATATATTTATTTGTTTACCGGAATATATTTTATAAATAAACAAAGATGTTATAGTTCAATGTAATTATAAGTGACAATTTAAAAAACTTACCTAGTGTTTACATCACACTTGAGACATTCTTCTAGGTCGGTCATGGAAATTTCTCTTTAGGCACCAGCAGTAATCTGCCATCATTGTTTCATTCCAAATCCCCTGGTATCTTGTTTGCATGGTTTTAATGTCCTGGTGGAATTTTTCACCCTGTTTCTCACTCACCGCACCAAGATTTTCGGAGAAATAGTCGATACGGCTATATAGAAAATTTACATTCACACTCATTTTACAGCCCAAGGCTTTCAAATGTCCTAAACATTCCTCAACAATTTCCCTATAATTTTCGACTTTATTGTTTCCAAGAAAGTTTTCGGTTACCCTCTCAAATGCCAACCATGCAGAAGCTTCGAGTTCATTCATCGAGAAATTGAAAGCACCGTATCTCATGAGTTCTCGAATTTGTTTTCCATCAAAAACACCAGCTTTCAGTTTCACGTCACTTTTATTTGGAAATTTTGTTTGAAGTTACAAATGGATATTGCTTTCATTACTTAAGCTTGTCACGAACTGCTTCATAAGTCCAAGTTTTATATGAAGTGGGGGCAACAGAACTTTCTCTCTAGAAATTAGGGGTTCAGACAGTACATTTTTTTCTCCTGGTGCAAGATTCCTTCTTAGGGGCCAGTTTTTTTCTTTCCCAGTGCTCAAATTGTGCTATGCTATCTCATTCACAGAGAAAATATTGATACTTAGTGTAACTGGATTCTTGGCCAAGAAGTATCGTCAGTACTTTAAATCCCCACACACTGTCCAGGAATGCTTACGATACTCAATTGTATGAATTTTATTCAGCAGGATTATATTGAACACCAATTGCCATAAACAAACCTTCTATATTTTTGCAGTGTACAAGTTGATCTGTTCTAGCTAAGAAAGGTATGAATTCCCTCTCTATATGCCTGAACCATGAAGATGTGGTGCCGGGGAATAGTAAATTCTTTTTTTTTTTAATCGTGATCCTAGAAGTTCTGCAGTAATTTTAAGGAGGTCTAAGTCTCTGACTAAATCGTTGAGCTCACTCTGTGTGAACTGATCGGACAAATGAGAAGACTCAACTGTTTCAAAAGTGGGATCAGGATTTGACAATGGCTCAGGTTCAGATTCGGAGAAGTCTGTACTACCCATATTCTGAGGAGGAGGTGAATTGACACTTGAACACTATGGCGAATTGGTCAAATGGCTGATTTCAAATTAGGATATTTTACTGAATGTTTGTTTTTAGTATTTATGCCATGAATATTTGTCAAACAAAAGTAACAGTCACTTACATGATCGTGAGGTTCGCGACACACCATAGGAATACCGAAGGGGTATTTATACTATAGACAAAGTGGGGAAATATTTATTACCTAAGAACTGCATGTTTATGAGGCCTATCAACACGTAGTTTGTGTATAAAGAACTGAAATAAATATGTGTTTATAGAGTAGATCAATACTAGGAAGTCCATCTGATTTTGTCATAAAAGTATAACTTTGAGAAAATTTATTCTTATGATTAAAAAGAAAATTGACGTGATAGAGAAAAACTAAAAACAGATCTGAATTCAGGACATCTCAATTGACTAAAATCAGTTGTTTTCACTCTCGAAGAAGAATGTTTTTTAAAAATGCATACCAGTGTAATCTGTAGCTATATTTAAATTAGTGTCAGGATTAAAATATAGTTTAACACGTCATTATTCACTTTTGTTGAAAAACATAAATATTTCCGTGGGTAACCAATTAATTTTCGTTTACATTATTATGAACCGTAAAAACAATAACACAGTGTTTTTAAGGTTTTGATTTAAGAATTGTTCTTACAGCGTTTTCAAATTTTTCATAAATATGTTATTGTTTTTGTCCAATTTTTAAAATGTGTATCATATTGAAGTTTTTAAAATACTCATCTTTATTACTGTTAGTACGTTTGAGGAAATGTTTATGTTTTCTGAACATTATAACATAACTCTTCGTTGACGGGTTTCGGAAAAAGCCCATTATCAAAACTAAAAACTGTACTTTTAGAAAGAGTACAGTTTAAAATTTTAATTTTTTTTCGGGGGGATGAAGCACGACAACGTAGAATAGTATTTTGGTGTTGGGAAAGTCAGAAGACAGAAGAATGTACTTAAATGTACTACAAACGTTTTGCATTCTCGATGCTGAGTGATATTACTTGTTCTTGTGAATCCATACACTAACCACAACGAACGTTTGTAGGTTCTTACGTGAAACTACATTAATCGCTTGAGTGGTAAGGGCTTTTCCTTCCCGCATAGGCTCATCAGCTTATATTGTTATACAATAACACCTCCTTCTTAAATAATGAAATCAACCCAACTGATAACCTTAAAGACGTCTAAATTAATCTATTTCCTCGTATCTTAAGGAAAACTTTTGAATTAAACCCGTCTTTATTTATTTAAATCAAATTAAATCTCTACTTAGCCACAAAACAATACGCACATTTGCAGAGTTTTAAGTTGGCTGGACCCATTTAAATAATCAGCATCTTTCTTGAAACTCCAGGTACGGGATAGGGTTAATTAACAGAACGGGGGTGGTTTAGGGGTGAGTTTGTCTTAATTTTCTGTTCCGTTAAAATACGTTCAAGTATAAAGATTTGTTTAGATTTTACCGTGTGAGAAATCTGTGAATGGGTGTGCGGCAAACAAAGGGACAGATGTTGCAGGTATGACGTCGTACATTGACAGTGGGTAGAATTGTTAGCATTTAATTTTAGGTTTTGAAGTTTTTGAAACTTCTATGGCGACGCCCACAAAACTTGGATGTATGTAAACATACAATTTCCCGTCAGTATAACGTCCTTAAGGTTACGCTATGAATCTCCTCAAAGTGATTTAAATGACAACATGATTTCATATAGCTGATTTTATGTTACATGTTATGTTGTAGAATAGCTGTTTTACTCTTAGGTTATGTTACTTTATATATTGAACACTCTTAAAGAAAAAGGTTATTATTCAATAGTTTCGCTATAATGAAAAGAATCTTTATTAAGTGAAAACGTAGAATCAGTGAATTCAAGATGATTACATCAAGCATCTTTAAAAAGTTTTTATCAATTGATATATATATATATATATATATTAAATTATTTAAATTTAGATAGATCTCAATACAAATAATTCAATTTAACAATAATAATGAGTTACATATTAATATATATAGGTATATATATATATATATATATATATATATATATATATATATAATATAAAAAATTGTTTAAATGAAAACATTCCCGTCTTGTAGTTCTTAAGAACTAATTTGAAATGGATTTAATAGGAAAAATTCTATTTAGTAAATGTCTAATTAATGTTTTTTTTTGTTACCTACATTGTTCTATTATTAAGAACTGAAATAAATAGTCTTTAATAAATACATTCCTCAAAATAAAGATATAAATAAGATATGAAAAAACGTCAAAACTCACATTTTCTGCGATTTTCGTTAAACCTTTTCTAATATTAATAACTATAATTTGTTATTTGTAGTTCAAATTTTGGTGGTTTAGTTTTTTGCTCTATTTTAGGGACTAACGAAATAATATTATCACGGTTATGAATATAGTGTTTGAATACGAACCCTTCCTAGTCGTGAGCGAGAAAAGAACAAAGTTGCCCTTAATACCTATTAGGAAATTTCGTTAAACCTCGTGTTTAGTTTTAAAACAAGTTAAAGTATTTTTTAGGTATAGTTTTCGGCGCTCAAAACCGATAAAATTTGGTCGCGTTGGTCGGAAGTTTGTGCAAAGTTTTTACTTCGTTCAAAACTCGATTACGTTTGTTTCATTCCCTCGCGGCTGACCTCTAGGGATTTTAGTTGTAGCGATGTGTCAGTTGGCAACACTAATTGCGTTTCCAGTACTACAGCAATGATACATTGTATAATACTAGACGCATTACATGTTGAAATTTAATTAAATTAATCGTATGCAGTTAAATGGCTGTCATTCAAGTTGTATTAAATTAAATGGTATTAAATATCCGAATGGGTATTACAGCCTGCATTGATAAATAAACAATATTCTTTGTAATATGCAAACAATAAATTACATTGATGTTAAATATAGCATTTTGTACACTAGAATTAAACATATGTTACTGTTGAGGAAAGTGATTTTAATGAATGGTAGAAATTAGAGCTGGAAGCATGAAAGAAGCTTAAAACAATGCCAAGAGGTAAATTTAACGTTAAAGATGTAACGTTTTTATGCATACACTTGATTTTAATTTTTTAAATAGGTTTTAAAGCAACGAGTACATGACTTGAATCGAAGTAATAAAATTTAGGCGAGAAAGATTATTATATTCTTTTTTCATGGAACATAGCCTTCAAGCCCGCTTTTTATCATGGAACATAGCCTTCAAGCCCGCTCTTTTTTTATGGAACATAGCCTTCAAGCCCGCTCATTTTTCGGGAATCTCAACCATTGTGAGTCGTCTCATATTAAGTCACGCTGTTGTCACCATGCAGTGACGAAAGGATTAAAGGATGATTCGCTCATGTGACAAGTGACACTCTATATTTCACTTCTGGAGGGCTTTTGATATCCTAATAATATTAAATATATAAAATCCTAACCTGGCATTTACTAGTCAAAATACTACACTCCTTCACAAAAATAATCCTTCACTCAATCATCGCCCTAAAGACAAAAAAACTACTGTTGGTAACCCTGTATAGAAGAAAGGATTAAAGGATTATTCGCTCATGTGACAAGATACTGGAGCACTTTTGATATCAGACTACTATTTAATATAGAAAATCCTAGCCAGGCGTTTACTAGCCAAAATACTAAACTCATTCATAAAAATAATCCTTCACTGTTTGACCGCCTTACAATCACAAAATCGTGACCTCACCTCGAATATTTCTTGCACAATTTCTTTGAAATTATTTTAGTTACTATCAGAAAAGTGAATTTATACCAACATTACACATTTATACATGTTTGGAAAACATCATCTCGCTATCTGATGTAGTGCAATTCTGAAAACGCAATGCTTTCAAGACTAGATTTGTATGTTTAGATTCTTCTTGATTGTTCTTATTTAAGAGCGCCATACATACATTCACCTAAACCACAACCACTTTGACCAAAACCAATGGCCATGAAGTGATTTGAAAATGTACCATTACAATCATAGTTTAAAGAAACATCTATATCGCCTTAACAACGTGTGGCGACCATAATATTATAAGTACGTTTTTAAAGAAAATGTCTGATTCACTGTGTTTTGTACTTTCATTGATTTTTATCAAACTGAAAGTTATTCTGTTCCTAATAATAAAAAATAACATTTTTTTTACGTGACGCAATTAAATAATTTCGTTTTCTTAATGGACGTATTTCGTGCTCCAAATTTCATATTGGGCACAGTTCTTTTCACAGGCTCTTTATATTCGTCCAACTTCCAACCGTCACCTTTTTGAGGAATAACCACCTCAAAATATTAGTAATATGCAGTCAAAGTTCTCTTGCTGCTTGTAACCATCACAGGTACTGTAATACTGCACGCTAGCTGCTCGATGTCTCGGTTGTTCGCGCACACATCCGACAGCTAAGCCCATTCTTACCGGATGTTCACTGACTTTAAATCTCCTAGGAAGTGGCTATTTCCGGTTTCACCAACATAATACTAACTTAGCTTCAGACATCCGCTTTAGGAAACCTCCCAGCTTTTCTACTGTTCTCTACCGTATTCTCAACGATGCCTGCCCGCCATGGTTTTGTTGTTTGTCATACTATTTCTGATCTTTCGTTTTCACTTTTGTGTTCCCGTAGTCTCCATGATCTTCTTATTTTATCTGTTACTCTCTCTCAGAGTGTAGCCAGAGAACTTTAAACTAGGCTATATACGTGGATTACTTTAATTCTTGCAATTGATTTCTTTTTTGCCTTTGTGTCGGACATCAGCATCTCTCTCTCTCTCTCTCTCTCTCTCTCTCTCTCTCTCTCTCGTTGCTACTTCATCAATATAGTCTTTCCGTGTTTAAAAGTTGTTTATTAGGACTAGTAGTATAGATTGGTAGAACTCTATATTATGCTATATTATGACAATAGTGTTTTTTGTTAGTTCTTTTTGGTTTTTGTTTTTCAATATAGCCTATAGTTTTTTCTTCTATAGTATTCATTGTTTTTAAATTATATTGTTTTCTTTTTTAATTTTAGTGTTATATAAGAGTTCATCATATCACATTCTTCTAATTTAACTGCTGTTCTCTTCATTTTTATGGCTATTTATTTTTTTCATTATGTGATCTAGTTAGAAGCAGTGATTTCTATTTTCGTTTGTGATACCGCAATGGTTTTCTTCTTCATTTCATTCATCTTCGTTTTATTGAAACCTATTTTCCAAATTTCGTTTAGGTATCTATTTCTTCCATTATACCTTTATTTTTAACCTTTTTGTCTGCTTTAATTGTTATATCTTATGCATATCTTCAATTATTCAAAGGTTGATATTTTTTGTTTATTTCGATGTTTGTTTTGATTTATTTTGTGGAAGATGACTTCTAGATCTTGTTATATTCAAGCTGTAAGATGCTTCTATATCCTTTTATTGATTTTGTAACTGGATTGGTTCTGTTTGTAAGACGCTCGCTTCATAATCTTACGTTTATATCTCTCATGCCTGCCCTATATACAAATACGCCTTATAGAATGTATTTATATTAAATCCTTTATAATATACATCTCAAACCTATAATCGTCTCAAAATATCCCTCGCACTGAAATTCTAACCTGAAATTTAACCAAACGCCCACGAGTCCACTCAACGGGTTATTATTTCCAATTAAACAGGATGAAGGACCATCGAGATGCATTAGGTCCACTTCATCCTGCGAATGGTTATTGATCAAATAGCGATGCAAGCCTCACATAAATATTTTATCACTGCCTCATTTATCTGTGGAGTCTAAAGCCACGTTAGTATTTCCTGAAGGCTAAACAACAATCGATTCAAAACGCAAGTGGCTTCATTAGTTTTATTTAATGAAAATTTTAATCCGTTACGATAAGCGAAAAATTGGATTGTGATGGAAGGGATATTTTATGTTTAACTGACAAATTTCAAAAAAAAATTATCGGAAAGCTTCAACTATTAAAAGTTTCCTCAAAATCTCACTACAAACTAGTTTAGTAATACCTACAATAGTTAGTTTTAGCCAATCACTGATGAAGGCGACAGCATCGTCGAAACTAGTCTTTATGTATTATTATGCTCGTGTGTTGTGAGATTTTGAGTGAAGTATTTTAATGTTTACCGTTATGCACTGTTAGCTAAGCTCTAATTA
>JBAIZL010000006.1:54823397-54828397 GCA_036971475.1 Prosapia bicincta
TTTAAAAAGAATGTTTTAGTAATATTTTATTGCAATTATTGTTTGTCCACACAACACACGTTAGTGACCATTTGCGCACTGCATATTCATTTTACGTGCACGGAACATTTAAATGGAAGTCTCCCTACACAGTTAGATTAATTATTAACCCAGGACGACTCACTGACCTGCCTCATCTTCGTGACTCTCTGAATGACTACGTACAGGATGAATACCAGAGCTTTACATAAAACCTGTGAAAGTACTGGCTCTACTGTTCTCGATTCTCTTCCAAGTGCTGGATACCGATCTACACTTCTTTGTTAATATAACTTTGAGAGTCTGTTTTTTTTTATTTGCCCTATACGAACATTTTCTTTTGTTTCCTCCTAGCGTTTTTCCAAATACTGATAAGCTCAAAATTAAATTTCCAAATGGCAATAATAAAACCATTTCCCTGCTTTTCCGCATTTAAAAATGTGGCGGCCAAGATATAATAAGTAAGTAAAGTTCTGATAATTTCATATTTAGTTGGAAAACTTCAATACAAGAAAAAAATTATTATACGCAATTAAATTTTTTATTACAGAACCTACAGATAATTTTCCTTGTGCCTGACAGAAAGTAATAGTTTTGCACTCGCCGGTGAAAACATAAAATCCCCTTGTTTCCCCGCGCAAGAGGAAAATGGTATTAGCTACTGGGGGGGGGGGGTCGTGAAGTAAAGACGGCTGATGTTTATCTTTGAAATAATATTTTTGCACAAGAGTTCAAATGTATACAAATAAAAAAAAAAACAATTATTTACATAACCAAATTATTTTTTATTTTCAATAAAAAAAAATATATTTTCTCCTGAAGGAACAAAATTTTCGGATTTGTTTCGTACATTTTCTTTCGGATTTTTCTTTCGGGTTAATATATAGTTTTTGTAATTTGTAAAAATATTTTTAGAAGAAATAATTATGAAGGCAACCCATAATTACTTACTCCAGTAAGGAGGAAGTGTGTTTAGAATACAACATCCCTTATGCTCAGCCCGAGCTTGCTCCCGGAACAAGGCTGGTATAGGTCTTTGCAGAGTGTTTTGAAGAAAGGGTTAACTACGCAACGAAGACAAGGGATGTTATGTAGCGCTCAATATTAGGGCAAAATTCTGTTATTTGTGTAATCCAAAAAAGTCTCTAGTAAGTGCTTGAACTCTTGGGGTAAAGTTTCCTAGCCAAGTTAAACTGTTCTAAATATAAATCCACAAATAAGGTCAATTCACCAGTGAAGGGTGTGGGTTCTAATAAATAACTACCTGGTTCCCAAAAATAGCTGTTTGTATACCTATTTGCATAACACCCAGTAGTTATCAAGATATAATACCACTGGTTATATTTAGCAATGAATTTATGTAATGATGCCACAAGAACTAAAGGCCGTATACAATAGTAAAGTCTATTCAAACCGTTTCCGAATTGTGTTTCGAATGTAACGCATTGCTAATCGATTTATCCATCGACTTCCGCAGTGAGATCATACCAATGTTGCCATGTGTATGGAGCATTGTGCTATACACGTGCATCATAAAAGGCATTGACGTAATCACAGAATAGCACTATCTGGCAACAGCGCTTCCCTCCACTACTCGATCCCAAACATGATTATCAAGTGAGTTAAAATAACCTATAGAAGGGTACCCAAAAATATTTTACTGGGTACTTTACTAATACGTAGGATTTTATTGATATCATTGTATACCTTATTCACATCATTGACAAAAATGTCCACAAAATTGTAAAATCTCAACCGTACGTAATTTATAAGATACCATTATTTGTAAATATTGTACAAATATTGAACAGCTTACTGTTCATGACGAGCTGGTTGTTAATCACTTATTACACTTTAAAATTACTGACTTTGAAATGCGACCAGAATTTCTGTTAAATATAAGCTGTTAACTTACACTTGGAGAGAACATTTTCGTCTTACGACTTCTTCAGCTTCATATTTTTTCCACTAGGATTTCCGATACCAATTTTTGAAAGTTAGAAATTGATTGTGATCGAAGAGTATGTGTGATCTGTGTCGTTTTTGTTCATTTAGGACCTACACAATGGTCACAAGTAATTTCAAAGTGTAATAAATGATTATACAAATGTTAGCAAATTATTCATAAGCAATATTACAAAAGTAGCCTACATAAAGTTACTACTCACGCCAAGGCAAGTCTTTGTTAACAAAATGCTTCGGCAACATTTCAAGCTGTCTTTCTTACTATAAACATTATCTGTAATTGGATAACATTATCCAGTGAACACGGTACAGGGCAATTTGTAATGTTGACGAAACATATGTGGTAACAAAAATATACCCTCTTGTGTCTAGTGAGTAGTAGGCCTCGGTATGCTTATAAGATTGCTAAGAAATAGTGAATATTAACAGTTACGAAACCTTTGCAACTCCAAATTCGTTATTCCATGTATCTGACTAAATTTATCGTTTATATTCAAAAATACATATATACTCAATATCTAAGTCTAAATGTATTTTTTTTGCAGGTGAGTTGGCAGCCCTGAAAACTTTTATGTTATTGCTCTGATAAAAAGGTAAACCTAAAGTTAGTTCCTAAGTTAGGTGTTATGAAATAACATTTCAGAATAATTTAATTTCCCTAAAAGTTTAAAACTACATCTAATAAAACAAAATACTGAAACGGGATATTTATCATTTTGTTTTTAACTTTATAAAACATATTTTTCAGTCAATTCCTTCCATATACCTTGAACAAAATTTCAGTCGTTAATAAAATACTTTTTATTCATCCAGTCAAGTTTAAATACATTTTTAAAGTTTATAGTGGATGGCACTTGATATTGTTACAGTATTTTCAGATGATAATTCATTGATTAAACTTAATAAATTATTTTAGTTTTATACAATTTAAACACTCTGTATTTATTAGTCCCAATATTATTTTAACAACTGTTCAACATGGAAACAGGTCCCGTTTGGGAGATAATAATACAAAAATGAAGTTAATGTGTGATTTCCTTACTTAACATTTCTGTTGGAAACAATTTGTTTTCTACTCTTTCTATTAGTTCACACTTTTCCTAGGCTTTATATATATATATAAATACATAGTTGGTGAGTTTTCACTCGTTAATGAAACACGTTTTATTCATCCACTCAAGTTCAAATACATTTTTTAAAACATGTAGTGGATGAAACTTGATGTTAATACAGTTTTTCAAATATTTACCTATAAAATAAATTTAATGAATTAATATAATTTTTATTTGGGAGAAAAGCTTTTCACAAAAGGAGCAAGGTATACAATATAGTTATTTTGCCCAATTTAGCTTAAAATAAGTGATAACATATGTATTCATAAAACAGTTGATTTTATGTTATAGGTTATGTGTTAGAGGCAAATGTTATGTTACTTTTTATATAAGTTGTAATTATTTAACAAAAAAAGTAACTAGAATGACATATTTTTGTTGACCTAAGTAGGAATTTACTTCGAAATTTGTTTTATATTACTTGTTTAATTGTTAACATTGAAATTATGTTAGCCATATCCGTAGAATAAAGCTTTTTAAATAATTTATAGAAGAAGATACTGACTTTTTCCGATGTTTTAGAAAATCTTTTATTGTTATTGGACTTCTTCAACAAAAGCTCCATTATAACGCATGCGCAGACGTAGAAAATCTTGATGTTTAGAATAGTGTAAAACAGACGCTACTTGCATAGAACTTAATACATTTATATCTAAATTACTTGCATAATTTTTTGTTTAAATAATTCCAAAAAACGTTTAAAAATATTGTATTTTTCATCCCTCATCTACACACCATATGAGCTCTAAAGCAAACAAATATTTAAGACGTCAGAATCAAGCCACAATTCTCTTGTTTAGAGTCTGGAAAGAAACATTCCCCAAACTCTAGCCTCAATACATTCTGATGATTGTAAAAAGATTACACAATGTCTGGAAGTTAAATTGATTTTGCCCCGAACATGTCAAAGTTGTGCTAAAAGCCGAGGATACGCCGGCATGAAGAATTCATGACCCGGGATAAAATTGCTTTTCTTATTGGCTCGCCGCCATAAAGTACCGGGGTCTCGTAGTAAAACTCGGCGAGTTGCAAACAAACCGAATCGCTGGATTCCATTAAGGGTCCTGAATATGTTAGCGGATATGAGAACGCTTGTCAGAGTTTAACGAACGGATTGATTCGTGGATCGCGAACTTTTTACGTCTAAGGATTGAATAAATATGTTACAAAATAAAAATAAATAGCATTGAGATGTTTAAATGCTTTAAACGTGCAACTTTTCACCATCGTTTGTGATAGTTGTGCTTGTATAAAATCTTTAAATCGATCAGTATTTATTTATGACACGCTAAACTTTTGTGAGTAAATGTTTATATATATTCTTCTATCCAACAACCGTCCTTGACTGTTGAGGCAATAATCGACGTTCCGTCCAGTACACAGTACATACATTATAATATATAAAAATATTGTTAATAATAAAATATAGTATAACTATTTGTAATAAAATATCATTTTATAATAATTATGACAACAATTTTATTTTATTCCTATTATTTTATTCCTTTTATATATTATTATTAATATTATAGGCGTATAAATCTATAATATATATATATATATATATATATATATATATATATATATATGATGATGATGATGATGATAATGATGAATAGTTATTATCTGGAGTACATCCGCTCATTCTGCAGTGTATAAAATCGAAGTTCCTAGGTTTCACTAGAATCTCATCTAGCATTGAAGAGGTGAACCCAAGAGCGAGATCTTCAACTACTGTTGATGGGTTCACCTCGTCAATGCTGGATGAGATTCAAACGAAACGTCGGAACTACGATTTTATGGACTGCAGAATTAACGGATGTACTCCAGATAATAACTATTCATCATATTTTTTAATCCGTGAAGGAATACGTATCAGCATATATATATATATATATATATATA
>JBAIZL010000006.1:54833397-54878397 GCA_036971475.1 Prosapia bicincta
ATACTTGTTGTCACGGAAAGGTATTTCGCTATATTAAAATTCGTATATGTTTCCAAAGTTTTATTTCATTTCAAATCAGTTTGATTTATATTTACTTTAATTATAAAGCCTATAAGCTATTCACTACTCGTGTGACTTATGTACCTGCGTGCCACAACCTAATCCAGCACACGAATCTCTACATTATTTGCTGAAAGCCCTCTGTAATGCCATCCTTACATGGCTCTAACTTTTCATTCCTTGATGTTCTTTCCTTATTCAATTCATTATTTTTATGTTCAGATAAGAAATAACCCACCCCTAAAAAGTGTATAGTCTATAAATCTCTCCCCCCAAGCGCGTCTTGCTTTCAACCCTATTTCTTCTCATTATCTTTGGCCGCGTTCAAGTGGAAACTCCGTAAGCTGCGTAGAGTTGGGCGCAACGATGACAAAATGTTGTAATTTTCTTTTCAGAGATGAACAATTTAGCGTGATCTTTGAAAACGATAATTTTAATTAACAAACGACGAAGATATGTTTAGAATGCTTTACAATTTTGCTGTAATAATTTTATCTTTAGGCGACGAATTAAAGTCGTGAATTTAAATATCATTCGTAGATCTACAAAATAATTGTGCTTCGATGAAATGTTTACACATTTGAACAAATGTAATTGAAACTTTAATATATATATATATATATATATATATATATATATATATATATATATATATATATCCGTTATAGTTTTTAAAACTGTTTATGCAAAATATTACACGGTAAGTGATTTTAGATAAAAAGAGAAAAATTGTCATTATAAACGGCCACAAATAATATGACAGTACTTGAAATATAACCTATCATTAACGTCACTGGAACCGTTAGTATCATTTAGGAACAATGAATGGATAGTGAGTAAACTAGATGACAGTATGTTATTAAAATTTGCGACTATATGAAGGTTGTTTTGCTATGGAAGATTATCAGAAAGACGACAAATAAGGTTTAATAGGAATACTTTAGGACATTAATGAAATGGTATTTAGAATTGTTTAACTGGATTCAGCTGTAACAGAGGAAATATATTTAGATAAATGTAATACAGCCCAACAAAATGATAATAACCTGATACTAAAATATAAACCATGCATGCCATAAATTTAATACATTCAAACAGTTTTCATTTAATTTATTTATACCTCAAGAATTTAATAATTTTTTTCTTTCCTACAAATAAACCTTTTTATATAAATCCTTGTTTAATCCACCGTTGCTTTTAATTGAAATATGTTCACGGATGTAAATAAATAAAAGTTTTTTGTGGTGGAGAGGTTTTATTTATTTGAATTTAAAATCACACATCGAGTTGTTACATTCACTTCAACAATAATAAATCAGGTACATTTTTTTTATAACATGTAAAATTTCAAAATAAGAATAAATTTCCAAAATAACCATATAATAGACACATTTCTTTGTAAACTAGATAAAGGGAGATAAATTTATACGTTAAATAAACTATACCTAATCTCATATTTTCGTCATCTTTTATTATAAATAAAAAAAAGGTTTTTAAAATGGAATTTTTATTTAAACTGGTGGTACTTCAGATGTTTTTAACATCATTGCTTGTAATATGATAAGAATAAACACATTTGATGCATTGGTTTACAAAAACAGCGTTCTACTCAATTTAAATCTGCAAATATCAATATACATAGGTCCTTCTAAATGTCTATGAAGTCTAAATGTCTAGGATTTAATTTTTCATTATTTTTTTAAATAACATATTGCCTTAGAAGTGTGCTTCTCCATTTGCTACCCATTTGAAATTAAGGCCTCTTTTATAATGATTTCGGTATTTCATTGTAGGATTACACAGATTGTGTACTTATGTCGTTTCTTTGTTACGCCTAAAATGCCAGATTTTACCTAAACTCGTACCGTTAAAGGTATATTTACCGGTTTTAGGAATATTTAATTCCTTTATTGCGCCTAAAATATCAAATTTTAATCAACTCTTTCAGTTAAAGGTATAATTAACAGTGGTAAGAATATGTCGTTTCTTTGTTACTCCTAAAATATCAAGGTTTAACCAAACGTGAACAGTTGAAGGTATATTTAACAGTGGTTAGAATATGTCGTTTCTTTGTTACTCTTAACATATCAAGGTTTAACCAAACGTGAACAGTTAAAGGTATATTTAACAGTGGTTAGAACATAAGGTAGACAGTGGTAGACAATAACAATGAAACGTACGATTTTCAAGTGAAAATTTTTTTTTACTATTTTTTAAGCTACCATTACAACAAAGTTAATAATGGACACTGAAACTTCTATTACATCGACAAAGATAGCAAAAAACTCTACCAGATCGAATTAACCGTCTGCCAGAAGCTATCCGGCTATAAATCAAAAGGTCTATTATATAATATTACCAAACTCCAGATATTAAAATTACTATCACGATCTAACTACGTGAAATAGCCATACTTCGTCAACTTTTTTAATACTTTTTACGCTTTCAGACGAAAAACGTAAAAGGCTTCTTCGTTGCTGGGTAAAGTGTGAATTAAACATGGTATTCTTTCTGGCTCAGTCTATTGGATGACGTAATGTGTGTTCCCACGGACCGGAACAAATCGATTATTAAATAATCGAAGGCTCGTGCGAGCTATGATTTTATTATTTAAAATTTCACGCATGATAGCCATGAGACTCGATCCTTATACAGTTGGACAAAAAGGAGGACTGTCCAGATTGCAGGCTTCTGTAAAACGCTGGCTTATATAATTCCAGACGATCTTTATTAGTGCTTCATTTTTAATTGTTAGTGAAAAGAACTTCTCTTTTCCTTAAAGTTCAAAAACAACGTTATGAATAAAGAAACCATAGCACACCTAGCTACAGTTTATTTGGGTTTCAAGTGGTATTAATATGACAAAGCCAGGCACTTTCTATATAAAATGTTTTGGCCTAAAATCATCTTTTTATATAGCTATCTACTTACTTATACTCGTAATATGTCTTTGTATTCATATTATTTAATTTTTTTATTTTGTCTATAACATATCTCCTAACGTATAAAACTAAAAGCTATAGACGACCCAACATCAAAGAGTCCCAAGATTATATTAAGAAGATGGTTGCGTGTACTAACCTCTATATGACTCTACTTTAGGACAACAAATCTTAAAGTTTCATTTTATTATAATTAAACTAAATAAGTATAAAGTTTTAAGGTAACAACCAATGAAAATGGTTATTTAACGACGGTTGACGAATGTCACGATGACTTCACTAACTACTTATAAGTTTCACTTACTTGAGGTACACGTTGTCTGTTTTACTAATACGTTAAAGTTTTGTTAGGTAAATAATACGTATGTTATTGTTACGTAATACGTGCATAATTGATGTTAAATTGCCTATCCAATGCCGTGTTTTAGGTGTGCCTCTGCAGTGTATTTATACCTGTTCGGCTACGTTAACTAGGTTTATTGTAGTGAAAATTTTCTGCAAAAGTTTTTAGGCATTTACATATATATATATATATATATATATATATATATATATATATATATATATTTATATATGTTTACTCACACAAGTTAAAATTAGCCACTGTTGTTATAAAAGTTTTGCACCTAACTTTCGATTCAAGTCAGTTAAAATACAGATTTTAGTACTAAACGGAATATACTCAAATGAATGTAGTAAACAAATATAGCTATTTAATAAATTATTAAATAATAACATAAATTATTACTTAATCAACACATATGTTCAAGTTTATTTTTAGGAAACACAAATTTAAAAATTGTAATAAAATAATTATTACTATATAATTTTTTATGATAAGTATTTCACATTTAAATTTATTTTGCCGTAAATATATTTATATTACTTTAATTGTCGCTTACAACATGATGTTTCTATTGATTTAATTTCCAGTTACTTTTTGTATTCGACACATTTAGCAATATTCCGTATTTCCACAATTATATTTTTTTGCAAAACTATAAAGTAACGTTAATGTTTCCAATAAATTTTGAATGACGTAAAGGTTGTGGTGATGATGTCATCGAGGAACCCAGCTTACAACAAAGGGTAACGTGTCGAAAGACGCGCGTAATAGTTTGTGTGGTTTCAGACCTCAAAATAACAAAATGTAGAGTAACGATTTACTTGTTAGGACTTGGCACATCTTTTGACCTTGGTGGAGAGCTGGTATTTATACGGTACCGACCCGAGTGATGCTATGATTTTCTCCTAATCCCAATGATCATTATATTCTCTTCCTAGTCCTCTGAAACTCCCTCTCACCTTCATGTTTTATTATTACGTCTATAGTCTCTTTAGTACCTATAGAGAGTAGCCTTTCTTCTGGGAGCCGACTTACGTCATACCACGATCCCCTCTATATCATCTACTCTACCACTGGATTTTTATGTCCTTATATTTCAGAGGAAACGCATTGTACACTATATAACACAATATTCTTTAATTGTTAGGCCTAGCTTACGGTAGTTGTTTTACAAATGTAGGGGTTACTTCTAGCAAGCTATGCCACGTTAGCGCCTAATCCTCTTCCAGTACGAGAAGACCTATTAGCGTTAACTCCTCATCATCTCGTGCCACCCATGTAACTTTCCTTTTTTTGAAATGCGATCTTTTTAAAATAAATTGTTGACAACCAAATGTCTGTGTATATCTATAATAAGCGAAACGTGAGTAAATAAAATTGGGTTACAAATAACGAAATGACGCGAAAAATGAAATTAAACGTTCATATGTTAGTAGAGTACATTATTTAAAATTTCACAGTGATTTTTAGCTTTATTAAATGTTATATTTATAAAATGTTAACATCAGATGTCTACTATACTTTTGGTAAGACGTTACATTAGGCTTCGTTAGGAAAGATTAACGCCATTTGTGAGGAAACAGTGAATAAGTCATGACTGAATAATGGATCGGTCTGAACTGACTTAACATAGGTAGATATCAAGAGATTGAGGCCGGAGGTGGATAGAGAATAATGGATTAGTCTGAACTGACTTAACATACATAGATATCAAGAGATTGAGGCCGGAGGTGGCTAGAGAATAATGGATCGGTCTGAACTGATTTAACATAGGTAGATGTCAAGAGATTGAGGCCGGAGGTGGATAGAGAATAATGGATCGGTCTGAACTGACTTAACATAGGTAGATGTCAAGAGATTGACGCCGGAGGTGAATAGAGAATAATGGATCGGTCTGAACTGACTTAACATAGGTAGATGTCAAGAGATTGAGGCCGGAGGTGGATAGAGAATAATGGATCGGTCTGAACTGACTTAACATAGGTAGATGTCAAGAGATTGACGCCGGAGGTGAATAGAGAATAATGGATCGGTCTGAACTGACTTAACATAGGTAGATGTCAAGAGATTGAGGCCGGAGGTGGATAGAGAATAATGGATTAGTCTGAACTGACTTAACATACATAGATATCAAGAGATTGAGGCCGGAGGTGGCTAGAGAATAATGGATCGGTCTGAACTGATTTAACATAGGTAGATGTCAAGAGATTGAGGCCGGAGGTGGATAGAGAATAATGGATCGGTCTGAACTGACTTAACATAGGTAGATGTCAAGAGATTGAGGCCGGAGGTGGATAGAGAATAATGGATCGGTCTGAACTGACTTAACATAGGTAGATGTCAAGAGATTGACGCCGGAGGTGAATAGAGAATAATGGATCGGTCTGAACTGACTTAACATAGGTAGATGTCAAGAGATTGAGGCCGGAGGTGGATAGAGAATAATGGATCGGTCTGAACTGACTTAACATAGGTAGATGTCAAGAGATTGAGGCCGGAGGTGGCTAGAGAATAATGGATCGGTCTGAACTGACTTAACATAGGTAGATATCGAGAGATTGAGGCCGGAGATGGATAGAGAATAATGGATCGGTCTGAACTGACTTAACATAGGTAGATGTCAAGAGATTGACGCCGGAGGTGGATAGAGAATAATGGATCAGTCTGAACTGACTTAACATAGGTAGATGTCAAGAGATTGACGCCGGAGGTGAATAGAGAATAATGGATCGGTCTGAACTGACTTAACATAGGTAGATGTCAAGAGATTGAGGCCGGAGGTGGATAGAGAATAATGGATTAGTCTGAACTGATTTAACATAGGTAGATGTCAAGAGATTGAGGCCGGAGGTGAATAGAGAATAATGGATCGGTCTGAACTGACTTAACATAGGTAGATGTCAAGAGATTGAGGCCGGAGGTGAATAGAGAATACTGTTGTTGTAGTTTAACGATCCATCCGTGAGACTATTGTGGCTCTAAGAAGGCTCGGTAACGAATGTAAACCTGTGGAGTATGTATTACATCACGTGTGCCGTGTCGGGTACCCGGAGTAGACCTACTCTTTAACAGAGCGTGAATGGAGGATGCTACTCGTTCGCTTGTCTAAAGTATGACTTGTCTCACTCCGTCTTCTCACCTTCTACCCGGTGAATAAACAAGGATTTATAATATATATATTTATATATATATATAAATATATATATATATATATATATATATATATATATATATAATAAAATAAAATATTTCAAAAACAAGAATACTTTTAATGAATATATTTATTCAAAGCTTTTCGCCGATAAAATAGTACCAGCATCTTCAGGAAAATAATTATCTCTGAATAATTATCTAGAGATAATTATTTTCCTGAAGATGCTGGTACTATTTTATCGGTGAAAAGCTTTGAATAAATATATTCATTAAAAGTATTCTTGTTTTTGAAATATTTTATTAACTATATTACAAAAAAATATATCACCATATTCATTATAATATATATATATATATATATGTGTGTGTGTGTGTGTGTGTGTGTGTGTGTGTGTGTGTGTGTGTGTGTGTGTGTGTGTGTGTGTGTGTGTGTGTGTGTGTGTGTGTGTGTGTGTGTGTGTGTGTGTGTGTGTGTGTGTGTGTGTGTGTGTGTGTGTGTGTGTGTGTGTGTGTGTGTGTGTGTGTGTGTGTGTGTGTGTGTGTGTGTGTGTGTGTGTGTGTGTGTGTGTATGTGTGTTTGTGTGTGTGTGTGTGTGTGTGTGTGTATGTGTGTTTATTTTGTTTGTGTACGTGTGTAAGTTGGTGTGTTTTTTATAGAAAATTAATTAGACGTCTGTTTCTTAAATTTATATATTCATAGTAATTTTCAATCAGCAAAATTTAAACTAAATGAAACAGTGCTGCATTCATAATAGCTCATCTTCATCGTTCACCTAAATAATTATTTTATGAACTCGTAAATACTGACATTAAAATAACTTCTAAAAAATCATAGAAATATATAAACATTCACACGGCACAAGTAGTTAAAGATCATAATTCCATTTTATTATATTCCATCCATCAGTTAATGTCGGCCCAAATTAAGCTCTGGGAAACACATAAACGCCACACAAAATTGCCAGGGCAGAGTAGCGCCCATTTGTGCTGTGTAGCTGACAGATTTCGTGTCAGGCGTACATTAAACCTTGAGCCGTGGCTTATACGACATGTCTTTAATGTACGCTCCAAGGAAGGTCTCATTTTTCAAGTAACATTTTAAATTTCCCTTAAGACTTTCACCCTCTCATCCGCACTTAGTCATGACTTCATCACACCCTCTCAGAAGGGGTGAACGGTAGCGTTTTACAATTTGTAATGTGAGAAAATAAAGTCAGAGCACGCAACCCCCTCCCGCATCCGTCTTTGGCTTACAGAAATAAAAGGGTAAAATATCCCGTCAACGACTATGTGCGTGTGTGCGCGCACGTGTGTGTATGCGTATGTTTGCACGTGCGTATAAAATTTTAATCGTGTTTCTAAAACGTCTCTTTTTCGACAAAACGCTCTCTGGAAATGCCATTTTATAAATTTTGTAAACTCAACGCCCTGCCATTGATACATTTTTGTATCCAAGGTTTGGATACGATAATACTTACTATGTAATTTTTGCATGCACTAGGGATATAAAAACAAACCGTGTCGCCTGATAGTATTGGTACAAAAATTAAATCCATTTCTTTGCCAGTTAGATTGTTAAAGTTTTCGAATAAAGTCAACTCACTATTAAGGGACATTTTTTTGAGTTTATTCAATTTTTTCAATATTTCCTTATGTATTTTTCTTGAAAAATATTTAAATGTTTTTATGGCCTGGAAATGTCATTACAACCATGGATAAAATAACAATAAGTTTAGTAGTTTTAAGGGAAAGGCCGTCTAAGTTCGCTCATCAAGGATAGGAAAGCTTTGAGGTTATAGGTAGGAGTAGGGCAAGGTTATGAAACCCTTTGGTAGAGGATGTAGGGGGTTTTGTAAATCACGGGTTCAGGGTCACGTACAAGAAGGCATCTACTCTCTATCGGAGTCAAAAAGACCTATCTAGGCGTTACCTCCTTGGGAAGAGAAGCATAAGATAGAAAGGGTAATAACCCTCCCACATTGAAAATTTACAGTGAGGAGAGCGCTTATCTGATGTAAACCGGATGTAATCCCGTATGAAGAGAGTATCTACTTGGGTGAAGAGAGTGTCTATCTCGGGGTGATGGGAATGTCAACCCCGTATGGACAGAGTGTCTGCCTTTGGGTGAAGAGAGTGTCTATCTCGGGTGATGGGAATGTCAACCCCGTATGAAGAAATTGTCAGAACCGAGTGAAGAGATTGTCAACCCCGGGTGATGAGAGTGTCTACCTCGGGGTGTAGAGGTTGTCAACCCCGAGTGAAGAGATTGTCTACCTCGGGGTGTAGAGGTTGTCAACCCCGGGTGAAGAGAGTGTCTACCTCGGGGTGTAGAGGTTGTCAACCCCGTATGGAGAAATTGTCAGCCCCGAGTGAAGGGATTGTCAACCCCGGGTGAAGAGAGTGTCTACCTCGGGGTGTAGAGGTTGTCAACCCCGAGTGAAGAGATTGTCAACCCCGGGTGAAGAGATTGTCTACCTCGGAGTGAAGAGATTGTTAACCCCGGGGGAAGAGTGTGTCTACTTCGGGGTGAAGAGAGTGACTACTTGCGATGAAGAGAGTGTCAACCACGTATGAACTGAGTGTCTACCTCGAGGTGAAGATTGTGTCAACCTCGGGCGAAGAGATTGTCAACTCAGGATGAAGAGAGTGTCTACTTCGAGGTGAAGGGATTGTTTACCCCGGGTGAAGAGAGCGTCTACTTCGGAGTGAAGAGATTGTCTACCTCGTAGAGAAGAAAGTTAAACCCCGTGGAAAGAGACTTCTCCGGCCACAATGGAAAATTTCTAAGATTTGGCATTTTACTTTCTGAATAATTTGAAAGGGATGAATAAGTTGTGATACCTGGTAGCGAAATCATTCTTTAAGAAACATGGAGGGGCATTTGTTGCATATCGGAACTTGGGTTCTCCTTTGTACGAGTCTTCGAGACAGTTGTAAAACCTTTATAATACCAAGACTAACCTATATAGTATCTCTTACGATTTTTTGGAATTTTTAATAGTTTACTAAAGGTGAATAAATAATTCTGAATAATATAAACAATCAAAAGTGCTTCCTTTTAAGGCTGGCTATCATGATCACTGAACACTGACGTCTAGTTCAGGGTTTGTCATTTAATCATTTGGGAGTACTGTACTACATTACATCATGTGTAAAACACAAACAAGCAATTATTTTAATTATGTTCGATTACATTATTATTTTTTTATTTGCGACTTGAGTTCAGATACCACACTATGTCGAAAGTAATATATCAGGCGTAATAGCTTTTATGATAAATGCTTCAGCATGCGACAACCCCGGAAGCAGCTGAGTCTAGTATTTTAGGGAAATTGAAAATATCCATTCTTTAATTATCTGCCAAATATTGTCCTTTGTATATCAAGATTAGAAGCTTCAATGACGTATGTGACAGACGTATAGATTCTCGTATATATAGAAAGAAGGTCACATTTCACATGGTTGCTTGAAAATTCATTTAATAGCTTTCCTTAAAGCTATATGAACAAAAAACGATTTGAGTAATAAAAAAGCTTGGAATAAATCTTAAGATTAATACATAATTCTAAGATTAGTTTTTAAAAAATTCAGTATAAACATGGAAAAGTATTGAAACTCCGGATGGAAGAACGTTCTGACGAGTTTCTCTATTTTATGCTTTGAATGTGTAAATAATTTGTATAAGCTGTCGAGTGATAAATAATTCACTATAATTCGTGGTCATTACTTGACAGATATATAGATATATAGATAAATACATTAGATAGACAGATAGATAAAGGGATAGCTGGATTGATAAATTATATAGATAGATAGATAGATAGATAGATATGTAGGTAGATAGGTAGGTAGGTATATATATACAGACAAACATGGAGACAGAAAGGGAGATGGAGATAAAGATAGGGAGAAAGCGAGAGAGAGAGTGGGAGAAAGGGGAGAGTAATATAGGTAATATTAATTTTAATAACGATACTAGTGATGAATTTCTGTCAATTTCCAAAAGACATCACACTTCTCTCTTTTATTGTCCTCGAAAAAAGCTTTACCAACCTAAAACGCTGAAATTCAATAACAAATAGGATTCTGCCCCTCAAAGTACTTCCTCCCTAAAGGAAAGAAAATAAAACGCCCCCTTCGGCAGTGGTAAAAGCTTTCAGAAAGTTTCATAGTATATCTGAGCTAATAATAAGCTAAGTGAGGGCGAAGACGACTTTATGTAGCTGGGTATCTTCCAGTATGTATTTAGCCTCTCCCCCTCAATATCTTTGTTTTACTCTTAAATTGAATTATGCACCGAGTGGCCCTTACTGCCTGTAACAATTGCCCTGTCATATTGAAATAATTTTGCAGAAGGCACGCAGTATTTTTTATTGTCATTTTTCAAATATCGTTTTAAAAGCTGTAAATATTATATTTCAATATTTATAAAATGATTGAAAGAGTTTTAAACAATAGTTTTCCCATACCTTTACAGTAGGATGGTCTAGAAATTTAACAATGGCTGCCGCCGGATGTTTTCCGATAATAACTGGACACGTAATGTTCAACAGGTTTTTTAAAACTGATTTTATTATAGAGTCTACAATATGCATCTCATGATATATGTTGGGCCATTTTATTTATCAACATTGAACCGACCTTTATTTTATAAAAATAAATAATTTTGGACTCCAACGGGCGAAATGCTTTATGCTCAAAGTTCTAATTATTTTAAACTTTTCCTGAAGCAGTTAATAGTTTAAATCTTAAAGTTTGGTTTTTGTAGAGCTATACTTTCTGCCATATTTCAAGGACGAAAATTGGTATCTAATACAGCTGTTGGTGGTATCTATTACTGTTGTTGGTGGTAACTATTACTGTTGTTGGTGGTATCTATTACTGTTGTTGGTGGTAACTATTACTGTTTTTGGAGGTATATATTACTGTTGTTTGTGGTATCTATTACTGTTGTTGGTGGTAACTATTACTGTTGTTGGTGGTAACTATTACTGTTGTTGATGGTAACTATTACTGTTGTTGGTGGTATCTATTACTGTTGTTTGTGGTATCTATTACTGTTGTTGGTGGTAACTATTACTGTTGTTGGTGGTAACTATTACTGTTGTTAGTGGTATCTATTACTGTTGTTGGTGGTATCTATTACTGTTGTTTTTGGTATCTATTACTGTTGTTGGTGGTAACTATTACTGTTGTTGGTGGTATCTATTACTGTTGTTGGTGGTAACTATTACTGTTGTTGGTGGTAACTATTACTGTTGTTGGTGGTATCTATTACTGTTGTTGGTGGTATCTATTACTGTTGTTTGTGGTATCTATTACTGTTGGTGGTGGTAACTATTACTGTTGTTGGTGGTAACTATTACTGTTGTTGGTGGTAACTATTACTGTTGTTGGTGGTAACTATTACTGTTGTTGGTGGTAACTATTACTGTTGTTGGTGGTATCTATTACTGTTGTTTGTGGTATCTATTACTGTTGTTGGTGGTAACTATTACTGTTGTTGATGGTATCTATTACTATTTTTGGTGGTAACTATTACTGTTTTTGGTGGTAACTATTACTGTTGTTGGTGGTAACTATTACTGTTGTTGGTGGTAACTATTACTGTTGTTGGTGGTATCTATTACTGTTGCTTGTGGTATCTATTACTGTTGTTGGTGGTAACTATTACTGTTGTTGGTGGTAACTATTACTGTTGTTGGTGGTATCTATTACTGTTGTTGGTGGTAGCTATTACTGTTGTTAATGGTATCTACTACTGTTTTTGGTGGTATCTATTACTGTTTTTGGAGGTATCTATTACTGTTGTTGGTGGTATCTATTACTGTTCCAACATATCATATATATAAAAGTGTGTCGGTTAAAAAACAAACTTCATCCACACCTATATGCTTGATTCTCTCTTAGAATCCCCTCCTGTCTTTGTAGGCTCTCTATAGGGCTTTCACAGGCACCAATCCTTCTTGACGTAAACATTATTAAGGATTTCTCTCGCATTGATTGTAAATCACGCACACACTTGTAATGGACCTTACACTCCCTGAATTCAAAAAATCAATATTTTCATATTTGTTATTCTAAGTAATCCTAATATTAGTTACCGACTTTGAAAAATAACTCTTTTCTTTGTCTCGGAAAATTCAAAACGGTTTTATATTCCGAGTTAAACCTTCCTATGAGTTGCAATATCTTGGTAAATAGGTCAATTTGTTTTGAAGATTAAACAACCTTAAAAAGTCTAGAATAACTCTAAACCAATACAATTCACAGTTCTGGCCGTTTAGTTTCGAGCGTTAAGCTAACCATATGATATTTCTTCATAGTGTGTTCTCATTGCTTGATCCAATAAAGCTGTGGGTTAGGCTATCGATTAATTCAAGCTATTTCTTTCCTGGGCAACTTTGGCATGACTTTGATAAATCTGTGGGTTTTATCCTTGATACTAATTTTATGAGGCGAAGATTCGTGCTTGGTCATTCAGACATCGAGAGTTACTAAAGCCTAGCGTGTGACAAGACGTAAACTACGAACTAAAGTGTGGGAGCGGGGGAAATAAGAATACTAGGCAATCATAATATCAGCTTTAATATCGGACTTCCACCCTTATTTTCTTGAGGTTGATTATAGTGGTCAAAACGTATCGATGGAAGTAAATAATTTCATATCAGACCAAGTGTTTTCTTTCCATCTACGGGAGCATCCTTCACTAAAGTGGGCAATCACATGCTATAAAAACTGACAATAGAAAATAAATTTAAACAAAATGTGTGACTATAAATATAATTATGGATTATATTTAATAAGTTAAAATTTATTTGTCATAATTTTTAAGCGTAGGCATACTACTTTAAAATACAAACTTTTAAAGCTTTCTATTGTGAAGTACATCATTTTTAAGCATACTATTTTGAAGTATGCCATTACCAAGTACATACATTTGAAGCATATTATTCTGAAGTATACAATATTAAAGTGAAGTACATAATTTTGAAGCATACTATTTTGAGGTATATAAATTTGAAGCATATAATTGTGAATTTCATAATTCTGGAGCACATTATTTTTATTTACAAAATTTTGAAGTATACAATTGCCAAGCACATAAATTTGAAGCATATTATTCTGAAGTATACAATACTAAAGTGAAGTACATAATTTTGAAGCATACTTTTATGAAGTACGTAAGTCTGATGCATGCTATTTTGAAGTTCATGGTTTTTAAGAATTATTTTGTGAAGTACTATTTTGAAATACATAAATTTGAAACATATTATTCTGAAGTACACAATACTAAAATGAAGTACATAATTTTGAAGCATACTATTTTGAAGTACATAAATTTGAAGCATACCATTGTGAATTTCATAATTCTGAAGCATAATATTTTTAGGTAGAAACGTTTGAAGTATACCATTGCCAAGTACATAAATTTGAAGCATATAGTACTGAAGTATACAATACTAAAGTGAAGTTCATGATTTTGAAGAATAATTTTGTGAAGTACGTAATTTTGACGCATACTATTGTGAACTTCATAATTCTTAAGCGTATTATTGTGAAGTAAATTATACTTAGGTGAAGTAAATAATTTTGAAGCATACTATTTTGAAGTACATAGTTTAAAAGTATATTTACTATTATGAAGTATATGCGGTTTTCAAACATACGATTTTGAAGCTATAATTTGTATAGGCCTATTACAGTTTGTATTAAATGCTACCTAAATGTAAATGAAATGTTAGTACTGTTGGAATTTAATTACCAGAAATGTGTCACACCCTCCCCCTATTTATACTTACGATATTGTAAATTGCTGAGAATATATCCCCACCCTTGAGCTACGAGGGGAAAACATTATTTAAAAACCACCAGCAACCCTTACAGCGAAAGGGTCAGTCCCGAACACATGTCCGGTGTTGTCACTGAGCATTGCAGTGTATACAGGGCTTTGATTGCGTCGAGAGCGGAAGAGAGATAGGGAATAAGTATAAGGGGGGGAGAGGGAGAGAGAGAACCAGACTAATTTAAATGTAAATAGGTTTATCGAATTCTGTGTTTGTATTGTCGCTTGCAACATAAGGTCTTTTCAGTCATTACGTAGTCTTCAAATATTCTAAACTCTGCAAGTTAATTGTCTGCAATATCTAACCAGTTGTATATTAAAAATCTCATCAAATTAGCAAAAGCTATTATTATTATGGATCTTCATTAGACCTTTTTATTACTATACTATCTGGGTACGACGTCTTTAATATAACCACGCTATTATCTCCTGATGAGAAATGTTTCCTCTTTTATAAATTTCATTTTTAATCCGTTTAGACCAAATTTACAATAAGTATTGTAAAAACATTCTCATGGAATTTCCTGGATTAAATCCCACATAATATGAAATTTGCTGTAGTGACTGTCTGTTAGTATTAAAATATATTGATCATATTGACCTGGCTAAACTTTATACAATCGTCGATCAAGTATGCGGATTAACTGGATGTTTTCAAAGCCGACTAAATAAACTTTATTGTTACTAACGAAAGAACGGTTGTTACATTAAAGTAGACCTACTGCTATTCCACACTTTAAGTAATGTTACCATATTTGTGTCTGGCTTTTTATAGTGTTGGAGTGGTAAGCCAATAAGAAGCCATTGAGGATAGGAAAGCATTGTGTGTATGGATAGGGTTAAGTTAGGTACATCAGATACGGCATCAGTAGTAGAGAGTTAATGGAGGATTATGACATCACGGGCGCAGGAACATGGACCTGGAGTAACTCTATTCTTGTTGAAGTTTCCAAGAGGTGTCTACTCGGTGTATCTACTTATAATGTAAGACAAAGCTCCACAATGATCTAGCAACTGCGTACCTGAAGATTTTTGTAGACTTTGTCGCACAATCATCCCCAGAGAGTCTGGGGGCAGTAGATTGGAAGAACCTTAGTTTTTTTTAGAGACACATTTTCTATGAGAGACATGTCCTTTATTTATTTAATTTTTATTAAATAAGCAATACAACTATTTTATTATTCATTCACTTTAACATTAATTTTGAATAGCGATCAGGCAATAGAAGAAACTTAACACCATTATCCACATTACAGTTGTATGTAATACTCATATTTATATAAAAACAAGGTATACGATTAGTGCAAAAAACAACCAAAAAACATACACATCAACGAAAACCAATGAAGGTCAATGTGTATTTTGATTATTGGGAACCGTGTTGCTGTTTGCCTGTCAGTAAAGAGACAATTGCAGGAGTAACTGAACTTAGTTTTATCTTTAAGTCCTGTTCAACACTTGTTAATTTGTTTCTATATATTTTTTTTACATACAACAGTTCAGAAACACCACTCCAACACAAATAACTAGTGACAAATGGCATCAAAAACAGCTTAACTTTCCAGAAGAGCATTGGATACTCGGATTTACACCTGATGCAGAAGTTTATTCATAATTACTCTTTAAAAGAAGTGTCTTCTGTTTAATCGACAAATTTTTCCTGCAGTTCCATCGCATTTGGTGATAAATACACAAAAACCTCTTAACCACAAACTTTCTTTATTTTACCCTTATGTACATTTCAGTTAAAAAGTAACCATCCTCAGAAGGATAACATACAAAGACTCGTATACATAGGAGTGGTTAAGAGGTTTTGTGTATTTATTATTAAATTCAACCACAGTATATTCCTAATAGATAGTAGCATTTGGTGAGTTTCCTAATGAAGTCACGTGACGCGTACGCCCGGTCGGGGTCCCTTATGTAAAGGATAAAAAATGATGAATTGAAGGAAAAAACATGTAATATAAACAAAAGTTTGTATAGTTAATTCCTACTTATTTCAACAAAGAGAAATTTTATTCTAATTAATTTCGAATAAATAATTACAATTATTATAAATAAAGTAACAAACATAACGTATGCGTTAGGATACCTATTCTACCACATAACTTACAACATAACTTACCACTTGTTTATTTCAAATCATATCTTATCACTTATTACAGGCCAAATGAGAGGAAATAAATATATTGCCTACCTTGGACCTTTTGTGTAAGGGTTTTCTCCCATATAAAACTAAATTAATTCATTAAATTTTATTCAGAATTTTAAAGTACTCTAAACATCAAGTCTCATCCTCTACAAATATAAAAAAATTATTGTAACTTAATGGGTTGAATACAACCTATTTAATTAATGATTTAAAATTTGGAATATATATATATATATATATATATATATATATATATATATATATATATATATATATATATAAGTAGTGTGTGAACTAATAGAAGGATATATATATATATATATGAGTGTGTGAAATAAAAAAAAGGAATTCTCTTCTATCCACAGTGCCAGGTGAGGCAATCCTATCGCCATCTTATTTCACAAATCCTTCCATAGCCATCTTCTTAGCAAACGTAAAGCCGATATATCTCCCTATGACCCAGACACAGAGAGAATCTGCTCTGGAAATGCGTTCCTGCATCGAACAACGCCTTTACAACACGATACTTTAGCCATTCTCAAAGTCAAATAAACATTGTTCAACAATCCCAATAAACAAACCCTGCAGGTTCGAAAATATCTGATGCGTCGCATTAGTCGCGCATTTATTTTGCATCTGGGAAATAAATGCATTCCCGGTCGGGGATTGGTGGCACATTGTTACGCGCCACGTCCTAGCGACGCTCGTTTTACGCGGAATTAATGTCCCAATTTATTTTTAAAGACTCGATAAAGCCGAAAATAAAATTCGAAATGCGCCGTAAAAGTTTTAAAGCCGCGAGTTGTGTGTAATAGCTTGTAGTCGATGGAGAGTGAAATTAATTGCGTGTGAAATAGGTGCGCACCCCCATAACAAACCGTGCGGTTACGCGAGGGGCCATTGATGCAATGCGGGATGCGTCCGACATGTGAAGGGCGAGCAGGGACATCGGTCAATAGAATGGTGGCTGGGTTCGGGACTTCACTGAGCCATGAACGCCATAGTTACATGTGAGAACATGTTATATTAGGGAAGGTTTACACAAAGCATAGTATCTGAGGGCTGATTGGAGTTGAACGTGGAACATAACCTCTTACATGCTTTGCATGCAGTATGTTCATGGTATCGGTAGATTCATACAGAACAAGGGTATTTTCTTACTGTACAAAGCCGTTTTGGGGATGGAGTTTTTTACAAGCTATTCATTGGATCGAATAGATTCACTTTTTAAGTCAAACACACCCGTTCGGCGACCCTCCACCTTCTTGTCATTAGATTTGCGACGGTGACGGAGATTCTCTCCTCTTTTAATTTACGTTATAACTCCTCCGTCTAACAATGGCGGCTACAACTGAATATTACACACTTACATTTTTAAAATTTTTTGTTTAGAGTTTGCATCAAATATGGAGCATTTCTTGAGACCCAGGGTAATAATGGTATAACAACGAGTATCAACTCACAATCAATAACTCATTAACTCGTACGCATTTCTCTAACAAAAGTTTATTACAGGTGTAATTATCCGACGACGACCCTGACAGAGGTATAAGCAACTAAATTATTGATTGTGGGTTGATGTTCATTTATATTTAGCCATTAGATTTATGTAATGAAAGAATTTAAGTTTAAAAAACTAATAGTACACAAAAATACTCTACTATATACAACAGAGTCTAGTTCTTCACGTATATCAATGTAAACATAACAATATTAAAAACCATTTTATAAGTAAATTTCTACTTAAGTCAACCAAAAAAATCGTTTTTTAGTTTCTTTTTACTTTATAATTACAACTAATATAAATATGCATATACATATGGCAGAATAACAATATTAAGTGGCAAAATACAAAGCGAATTTCATCTGTTTCCGTTTTCCTCTCTATGTATGGTGTTGGATTTTTATTTTTGCTTGTTACTATTTTTATGGGTTTTTGTCGTTTACAATGTGTTTTAGTTTCTTTTCACTTTCGTATTGAATTGTCTGTTTGTGAAGTAAGGCTCGATACAGTTAATCCAGTTTGTTTATTTTATTCTTTTCATTCATTTTTAATCTTAGAGCATATTTATGATATTGTGTGGTAACCATGGCAACAATTTAAGGTTATGCAATTTAGGTTTTAAACAACACCCAGATGGGAGCAAAATTCCTATACTTTGAGAAATACACTTCTAGCTACGGAAGATCTGCACGGCGGTAAAAAGGTAGACTTTGAACATGAAGATATTGAATTCAAATCTAACCTAGACCCCAAATTTTTATAATTTAAAATATAAATAAATATTTGAACAAAACTATGTCAACATCAATTGTCATCCACTACAGGAAAAAAATGTATTTGAACGGGAATGGATGAAAACAATGTATTTTATTAACTACCGAAAATTTGTACAAAATATATCAGGAGAGTGTCAGCTAATAGAAGGAATTGATAAACTAAAGATTGAAACAAATAAAGGTAATTATTGCGAAGATGTGTTAGTTTTATAGTTAAATTGTTACCTTGATATTAAAAAACAAACTCAAATTAGGTTTCGAACAGGCAAAAGAATTATAATTTACAGTTTAAAATGATAATAATAAATTGTAAATGAGAATTCATGAGAAAATCACAGATAAGATATAAAAATCGCGAATAAGATAAAAATCACAAATAAAATAAAAACCACGATCAAGATTCGAACTACAAATAAAATAAAAATCACAGATTATTTTATAAAAGTCACAAATAAAATAAAAGCCAAAGATAGAATAAAAATCACGAAAATGACGAATATCTTGGATAAACTAAAACTTACAATTAGATAAAAATCACCAATTAGCAAAAATCACAAATGATATAAACTTCATAAAATATCACAAAAGGGCTGTTTAAATATTATCACAAGTTTAAAAAGACCTTTGCAGCGCTAACCATTCTGAATACTTTGAGCTTTTGGAACAAGCCGTAATTTAGCAGAATTTCATTCCTTAATTACGTTTATTTGCGTTATTTCGTAAAACGTATATTCACACTAGAAAACAATTAACGAATTTCACTGTTGCAAAGGTTTATTTTTAAATTAATGGGAGACAAATAACTGTAACTAATTTGGCTCAACTACAACTGATTTGGCCAATTGTAGACGGAAAATTATAAACCTTAAAATTATTTTTAAGATATTGCCTTTTTTCGACAAATAATAGGAATCATCTTCAGGATCCTTAAAATTTTTAAAATACTATCGATCAAATAACATTTAAATATTTGAGTACAGTTTTCTACTATACATAACATTCTAATATTCTCCTCTGTTGACGCGTTTCGGAGTAACTCCATTTTCAGAACTTAAATCGTACTGTTCGTCCAAACTTTGAGTTCGTGTTTATATACTGTTAGCCACGCCCCCACCACTGCCAGACCTCGTTTCCTATTGGTATACGCCTACTCTGATGTTTTGAAGATGGAGTAATTTCGAAACGCGTCAACGAAGGAGACTATTATAATGTTAGGAATTGCAGAAAACTATACTGAAATATATAGAAATATTCCTAACAAAAATGAAAATCAGTAGCCTATATTAATAAATAACATCTAAATTCAGATTAAAAATCGCAACACAAACCTCAAACTCACTGACAAGACATTTTAAAACTAAATATAAAATACGTTAGAACAACATAAGTATAGTAATATATCTTACATGTAACATCTCAGAAAAACGGCTAATAGAATTCTAATTAGCAATCGAAACTTAGAGCGAAGTTTTAAAACAAATTAGAGAATGTTTAAGTTTATCGCGTACAGTTGGTCGTAATAAACAAAATGAATAATAAAGTCAGATTTTAATTATTAAAATAATAATAACAATAACATTTATTAGCTAATAATCTTCGATGCCAACTCGAATACCATTTATATGCAAATCACAATCGATTAGATCCAAGATGGTGGTGTGAAACAATACGCATAGCCCTTATTTTGAAAAACGCCGCCTGTCGGCAACATATTGCAACACAAATATATTCCACAAGATTCTGTCTCATCTCTCAAAGATTATTGTATTTGTACGATGTTCATACTGCAAGACACATAACCTTCTCCCAGCACCTCAATCTCTAAAACGTCCGAATGGAAATTATCTTTAAAAAACAAAATTGAAAGCCCACAGTTTTTTCCGACGCTAAACTAATTCGAAACGATTGCCCGATTGGTCATGCATGCGAGCACTACCATTAAAACGACTGCGGTGGTTTTTCTGCTTACATCTCCCGTTGCATTGTTTTCTTCTGACTGATTGTGAAAGCACAGATGATGCGGTCGTATCTGTGACTGAATCTATCAGAGCATAACTTGATCTGTGCAACACGTACAGGCGAGATCTGTTTCACGAAGACGTAATTGTATCAATTCAGGGGCGAGGAGTCAGAGCAATGAAAGATTGCAGTAATTTGGCCACTGATCATTACCTTGACCATTGAAGTCGACACTTGCAAATTAACGCCTAGTGCTGGAACTACTGATGCGTAGTGTTAAAGGAATGCAGGTTAGCATAGATACTTTCCGTTAAGTTGGTAGAACTTGAATTTAAGTTGGAACAAGGTTATTAAGGCTTTAATACTATTTGATTTACAAATTAAATTTACTCCATTTGGAAGTGAAAACTTCTATAAAAACGCCTACAAAAAGGTTTTGGAGGGAGATAAACCCACAATTTACGTCAGTATAACTTCCGTCAGGTTACGTTATAAGTAGCCTCAAAGTGAACTAAATACATAGATTTCATGCAAACTCTGATTTTGTATGGTATTTTATGTTGTAGAACAGCTGTTTAAGATTTAGGTAATTACACATAATTTATTAAACATTGTTAGGTAAATTGGTTATTATTAATTAATTTTGAGCAGTTAATAAATACATTTTTGACGGTTTTCATTGGAGATTTGGCTAAACTATTAGCTCTTGTAGTTCCTATTTTGGTGTTAAGTGTAAAACGTCTGCAGCCTATTATTGTTTATAATAAATTTAATGTTTATAATCTTATTATTTTCATTTTATTCGTTGAACGTTTTGCAAAACTATTACTTCAAATTTGATGTTTTTCATTACCACCCCTAAACTGGGTGGCTGGTAGGCATACTTTTCTTCAACCCCATGAGAGCAGCCCTAGGTCAGGTGAGTGACCTTCCCATGCTTTTCTACAATTTTCTTTCTAATTCAATTACTAGGGGATGTTTATGCCCTTATTCCTATTTTACCCTTTACTCAACCCTTCTTTATATTTAAGCTTACAAAAAGGCGAGACTTTTATACATGACCATGAGATTCGTGACCTTGTACTTTTGATCCCATGATCCCAAATTATATACGCTACCGAATAATGTATACTGTACAATTTACCTCCAATTTACAACCCCCACAGCTTTCGACACATTTGTTTGATTCTCAATTGCACTCTTGGGTTTCCTGATTTACTTATGCTATTTTTTTAAATTTATGACTTTATTATTTCAGTCTCTAATTTCGGACCAAAATAGCCTATTCCCGTTTTTCTCATTTTTTCATGTGTGCTACTCATTTCGTTCTCTTCTTTTCAAGGTAGGTTCATTTTGCTATTAAATTCTTTTCCCGTCATTGTTGTACAAGTAAATTTCGCAAGGCTTTTCTCTATTTTTTGTGTGGTTATTACGTTTATTTGCCTAATAAATTCCAAAGACCAAATTTTTGTACCAATGAATGTAGTTGGAGCACTATTCATTAATACAAAGTAAGGAAATGTCATTAGAGATTGCAAACAAATTTTAAAAATTAAATATTGAGTAGATTATCGCAAAAACTATTTAAAAACAAAGAAATAGGATGTATCAATGCTTCTGAAAATGATGTGCCATTAAATAATCATGATTTAATTACTTAAATTAATCATGATCTTTGATTACTTTTCTATTTTACTATTTTATTATATTATATTCTATACTTTTGCACTGCTCTGCATTCCGGTTTATATTTTATAATATTATAATCTTCTGTATTTTTTCTATAATATCGTATACTCTATTGTATTGATTAGTATCAAATTTGGTTTGTGTAGTGTGAATTCAAGTACTTTCATTTTCAACACAAAGAGCTGCAGAAAATGTAACTTTAGTTCATTTAGGAAAGTTAATAAACAAATTCTCACTTCACGTTTGAAGGATTCAAGAGATTTTGAAGTACGTAATTTCATACTCTTCGGGTTTTAAAGGAATAGAACTCATAGCGTTTATAAAGTGTATACGTTTTTACGTCTGAAAAACAACTTAATTTTATTGCCTTTATGTAGGACGAAACCTGTTTCTACTCCATAGTCATACTTTTCTGGTCATTTCTTTAATTTGAAATTTTATAAAAAATTACCTCTCAACCGTCGACTATTATGTGGTTGCATAATTTAAATTTATTTTAAACTCTATCTAAGGGTAATAAAACACACACACACACACACACACACACACACACCACACACACACACAAACACACACTCACACACACAAATATATATTTGTATATATATATATATATATATATATATATATATATAGGTCTATATATATTTATATATTAAATATGGAGATATGTTTTCTTGTAATGTAGTTAATATATTAATAATATTTCAAAAACAAGAATACCTTTAATGAATATATTTATATATTTATTGAATAAATATATTCATTAAAAGTATTCTTGTTTTTGAAATATTTTTAATTTATTAATTATATATATATATATATATATATATATATATATATATATATATATATATATATTTAAAAAATATTATTGGAAATACAGATCTGCATTATTATTGTTCAGTAAAGTTATTTAAATAATACAAAAAACAAACTAACTACAAAAGTTTTAAAATAAAACATAAGCTAAGTATTATTTTATCATAGTTTGTTAATATATTGCAAACTGTTTAAAATAGGTCAGTTTCAAATGAACCTACGTCACTTTCAGATAAGCCAAACAAATAGAAGGCTTGTGGGCAACGACGCTTCTAAGTTGTTAATTGAACAACCCTTTGGGTCGTGTAAGGGTGGACAATAATAGGATTTCAAGGGATGCTGTGAAATGAGATTGTGGACTACCCCTTCTCCGAGACAAGACTTCGCACTTGGCAAGTCCATTCGGTCTCCAGGGCGTTGGGCCGGTGACACTTCGACGGCGCTGGAATTTACTTTAACTAAATGAGAACCCTATTAAGTACATTTGTTATGACGTCTGTTTGTATAAACCTAGGCGTGTTCTGGTGACCGGATTTGTTAACATGGAAACAGGAATAATCCTGAACAGGAATAATAATTTTATAATAAATGTGAATACTGTTGCCATCGAGGCAAAGATATTTATTTTAATAATGCAACGCTACGGCACTTAGTTCGTTGCCCTAATGAAGCCTGTTGTAATATAAAAAACTATGTCCTTACATTCAAATGAGTAATTTGAGGAGCAAAATATCAACATTCACTAAGAACTTCCTTTGAGCTATTGCTCTACTAACTTTCCTTTCAGCAATAATTAAGTTGCAGAAACGTTGCATTAATAAAACAAATATCTTTGACTCGATGTCAACAGTTTTCTCATTTATTAAGCAATTAAATCGAATGCTTAGATAAACATAAATTGGGAAATTTGTTTTGGTATTGCGTTGAAAAGGGACAAAGTCTGCAATTTCACAAGAAACACAGACATGAAAATATAATTATAAGCAACCGTTATTGTGAACACGAAACCAATTTTATGACGAATATAAATAAACATAATTTGGGAATATTTGTCCAGCAAAAAATATACTCTTTTATTTATTGTTTTAATTATTTTTTTTACGTGAAACAATTTTTAGGAAATTTAAACAAAACCTATGTTCTATGTATCTTTATATATCGGTAATCTTAGTCCGCATGAGTTTACAGTTTTTGAACATTCTAAGTGTATTTAAAACAAATGTGGTATTTCAAGTCGTGCGGCCTAAGTGTGAACTTTGTGTCAAGAAATCCGTTTGAAATCAATAATTCTTTACGAAAGCAATATACGTCGTTCATTTTAAACCAATTCAATTTTCCTTTATTAGGTTATTATATTACATAGTATTTATAAATTTGTAACACAAATAGGGTTTTATAATAAAGTATAGAATACTTTCATTCTCAACTTTCAATAAGCTTGAATCAATCCAAATGTACTTTTGATTGTTCGTAATTTATATATATTTTTTTAAATGTATTTTATAAAACAAAAACATTAATACAATGTCCTATTTATATCCCCCGTGATCTTCGTAATGTCTTTTCACTTTTGTAACCCTCTTCTCCTGTTTGTTTGATTGGTAATGCTAGCTATGATTTTCTTTATTGTGTTTTATCGTATATTTCTTTTGATATATATATATATATATATATATATATATATATATATATATATATAAGGTGGCTTTGTTAATTGTATCTTATTTTTAAAATTATGTCCAGAACAGATAATGAATAATCCTTATTAAACATAAAACAAAATAAAAAATTGTCTACATTAGGTAGCAAATTCCTTTGAATGGATAAATGAGCTTCATACACAATTTCTAATTTTTTATTTCCCCACGTCACTTATTTAAAACACGTATTTTAAATTAATGCTTACCTTTCAACAAATTACTCAAGTCTTTACTATTGTGTATTTTTTTCTTCTACGGTGTTAAAAGTAAAATGACGCTAAAAGTATATCCTCGGTCCTAGCAGTAAAGACGATTATACAAACACAAACGTCAGGATACAAACCTAATACACCCATCTTACAACAGATAATATCTTTGATTAATATTTTATTACTTTTATTTTCACTAGCTGAGAACATTTTTAGTTTGTTTACAATATATTATAATAGAATGGATAAAATATTCAGTGCAATAAAGATAATATAATGTCTTAACGTCATATTTTATTACAATTAATGAGTGAAACAAAGTTAAGATGTCCACAATAAAAATTCCGAGGGTTGTATTTACATCAGGTGTTGAGGCAAACGGTACTATAGCAGAAGTGATTAGTAGGCAATAAGTCTCAATACGCCACTGGAAACTACAAGAGACTTTAACACTCCTCAGAAACAAAATAATAAACGCCCTTAGAAATAATATGTGGCAGAAAGTTAGCTAACAACGTCATCTGTATAACGTAGCATTCTATCAAAGTTAAGAGGATGTCCACAATAAAAATTACGAGGGTTGTATTTGCATCAGATGTTGAGGCAAACGGTACTATAGCAGAAGTGATTAGTAGGCAATAAGTCTCAATACGCAACTGGAAACTAAAAGAGATTTTAACGCTCCTCACAAACAGAATAATAAACGCCCTTTGAAATACAGTGTAGCAGAAAGTTAGCTAACAACGTCATCTGTATAACGTAGCATTCTATCAACGGCTGTTTAGAGTAACTAATATCAACGGCTGGTTGCACAATAACTAGAATTGCTTATTTATAACAATTCAAAACACCCAGCTTTGCTCTTTGTTCTTGGAAAGAGTAGAATCAAGTTTCCACCCCTTGGGCTATGGGAACTTAATCGAGTTTATTTCTGTATGTTATTTCTCCAAGATACATCCAATATATTTCTTACGCTCACTCGTTTTGCTATTACAATTATAGGAGGATTAGATGCAATCCAAACCTAATTTACATTTTTATATGAGTTCCTATTGAGAATAAGTAAGCAATTTTCTTGCTCTAAAAATGTAGCAGAAGGGAAAATGTGAATGAAAAATGTATTTTGAATAGATCCTTGTATAAGTGTTTATAGAGGTTTTTATACGTTTTTTTCATATTTACCGATAGTTCATTTGATTTTCTGAATATTAGGTTTAAATCTAACAAGTAATATACAAAAAAGGTAAAGTAAAATCCTACTTTGTTTCTACATAGACAAATTTTATTTTAGTTTCTTTTTATTAAATAATTACAATTATATAAATATGTATATACATATACCAGAATCACAATATTAAGTGGCAAAATAGAAAGCTAAAATATTTATTGAAATTTAAAAATTAAATTTAAATAATGAAATAATATTTGAAAAAACACTAATAGCATCAATTATCATCCCCTACACGTTCACAAAAATGTATTTGAACTTGAGTGGAAGAATAAAAAGTGTTTTATTAACAATTAGAAATTTGAACAAGATATATATAAGTAAATATAGGGAGAAATTGATAAGATGAATTGAAAAATGCGTCAGGTGCATAGAAACAGTTTTTTTATTTAAAAATTTGGAGTAACAATATACCATACATTATCATTATTTTGGAAAAACTAGTAATTTTTAGTCAAAAAAATGTTACCTTAATATTATCAAACAATAGCATTCCTAAATAATAACCTAATAGTGTGTAGCACAGGATGGGATACAATCTATGAGTACCAGAAACAGCTGCTATGTGATATCATACAATGTCATTTCATTATTTCAACAAAATACGATTTTAAAAATCATATATATAACTACATATGAAAAACGTTAAACATAACCTTCAAATAACCTCTAAGTGAGGAGGAGAACAGCTGCTGACTGCTATTGTAAACGATTCCATTTGTTTGGCGCTAGTGAATATAAGGGAGAATCCGTTCTTCTCCGGTAATATGACAGAGATTGTTCCTATAAAAAAACTAATGTTAGAATTAATGTTAAAACTTAAAATTAATGTTTTTGTATCATCCAAAACACATTGTTAGACACGTTTTCATTAAAAACACAAACGTATTTTAATGAATAATACAAATGTACTTATGGAACTGAATTCGTGGTGATATCTTTGTTTATAATTCTCATTCGTTTATTTATTAATTTTTTTTATAGAAATAACTGTTCAATTAATAACCCATTATATTTAATAATTAAACAAAACACTATGAAAGGACCTGTCTGCAATCTATACTATTGCTCAGTCAAGTGTATCAGGTTTATTTAGATCGGAGCTCGCTACTCTCTTTCTAGGACTGCAATATTGTCCACAGGTCAATATAAGACAAATGTCGTCCGTACTTTTAGAGATTTATTCTCTGCCCAACAAACACTTTCTATTTAGTTCTGTAATATTTTTCCTTTTGTTAATTAAGTGAGATGAAATAAAACTCTTTACTTCTTGCGCGTTAAGAAACTATAACATTAAACATTCTTGACATAAGCAGGACATGTTTTAAAGTGATTTGTCCTTATTTCTTTAATGTTTTTGAGCAATTTGTCGTGATTAAATAAACACTTAGGCTAAGACAATCCAGTATAAATGTTATTGCAAACCCAGCCAGAATGTTTACTTGCCACAGTACGCTACGCGTTTTTAGAAACTTTAATGCTTGCCCTGACATGGACACTACTCTAAATGTTAGTGTAGAAAAGATTTAAACGCGAAGACAAAACGATCCTGTTATACGTATAGTGCGAATTCACCCCTTTATTCTCCAAAGGTTTGCACGTGCTTCGTAATATATTGCAAATCCCCATGGCATTCGTTTGTGATCTCTCTGTGAAGATCACCCAAGGATGGAAACGGTGTTAAGAATGAAGGGTTGAAATAGTTGCAACTCGTGACTCCCAAATTGCAAATAGCTTTGACGACAATGTCTGAAGTGGTTTGGTTGGCTTCATTGATCCAACATATACTCCCTATTTTTGTAATTAAAGTAAATTCTAGTAGCGCGTGAGTGCTTTTTGAATCATTTTGTTTGAATTTCTCTTCAGTAACTAACACTGAGACCTTTAAAAGTGCTAATATTCAATATATTTTCAAAGTGTATGTCTCAGTAATAAACATATCAAACAATGCCATAAGTTGTGACTGAGATACAAAGTTGGTTTTCTGTGGATGTTCATTTTTGGTGCTAATTTGAAAAATCCAAAACAGGATATTAGTAAACGAAGACTTATTATGGGTTTTATTGGTTTAGTCCTTTTAAAATATCTAAATAGGCTATAAATTATGGCAAGCATAAAAAATAATTATTATATGTAAATATATGGGACCGGAGATATGGTATTTACGGAGATATTACAGTAAGATTTTATAATATGTGTGAAAACATTAGGAGCTGATTGGACGCTACAGAGATGGTAGTAAGTAGAGCGAGTCCCTCTAAACCAACTACATTGAGAAAGGTCAGGTGACTGTCGAAACAACTTGGCAAATAGATGACGCAGAACCAAGAGCCATGGTGATGTGTATAGACAGTATAGTATTTTGAAATAATCTGTACTTTTGGTCCCCAATTATTAGTTAGAACTTATAAATCTGTCATTACTAAATGTGTATTATTATATTGATTGGTTTATTAGTTTAAAGCAATAACATTGTTTTATTTATGGAACGTACTTACTGCGTTGTTGTTTAAAGGTATTAGATATAATTCATAATAGTAACACCTAATCGGATTTTCAGTAAGAATTAAAAGTTTTTATAAAAAATTAAAAGTTTCTTTAACAACATTAAGTATTTAAAGAATTCACTCAACATCTCACTACACGTTAGTTTAGTAATACATACAGACTAGTTTCGTCGACCATGTCGTCTTCATCAGTGAATGACTAATAAAGTGCAAGTGTTGGCCAATCACTGATGAAAGTGTTATATCGTCGAAACTAAACTATATTTATTAATAAATTAGTGTTATGAGATTTTGTTAGTAAATTCTTTTAATATTAACTTTTGTGAATTGTTGTCACTAGTTAGCCTCTAATTAACTTGAAATGTCCTTTAATTGAATATATTTAAATTCTGATCAACAAATACTACCTGGATCGAAATACTAAGCGACTGAGTGATTGGTATTAACAGATAATTGATAGGATTTTTGGAGATCTAGAAAATTGACAGTAAACAACGAAAGCATACCAAGATTTTGAAATAATTTCGGAGCACCAATTATACTAACATTAATAATCCATCAATAATGGCGTCTTTTCCTTTTGATAAAGCTAATAGATTTGCTTATGAAAATTGCGAAGCTTAGAAAAACATAACAGAACTTAACGGGAATTCTAAAGTTACAAAATAACTGGAGGAAGAAAACAAAAAGGGTAATCAAGTAAAGATGTAACGCTTCGCCCTTTTTACCTGGGTAATTATTACTTTATTTAAAAATGTTATTTTGCTTATTACCAAAATATTTAATTTTACTTACCAGGGCTCTAGTTCTACGCCACAGCTCAGGCATATACTGTCTGTCTGGGACGGTCTTCTTATATCTTGAAGCTAGAACTAGGGTTACTTATGAAATGAATGTTGAATGTTTTAAAATACAAAATTAAACAATTTATTAATTAATGACAAATTACAAAAGAACAAATGATACCAATGTGTCGAGTAATTAACTTTTAATTACTGCTAACTATTCCATACATATTTTAATTACTTGTTAACTTTTCAAATTCATATATATCGATAAGGTAGTAAGTTAAGCTTTCAAATTTAACTTTGACATGGATATCCAAGGGACAATTTCTACCGTTCATGTGTTAATCATTTAAAATTCAACTTAGTTAATATTAAAATACATTTTCTTTATTATACTCTAGAACGTACCTGGCTGTGCACACCACTTGTAAAACACTATAACACATATTATTAATCACTGCACATCGCTCTTACAATAAGCGCACTTAAACAAAAATAATTTAAACTTTTCTATTTGAAACTCATTAAAATACAATTCTGGCTTCTTCTGCAAGTTGCATTAATAAATCTGGTACCGGCCTTGACATCTTAAATTTTGAATAATGGAAGCTTGCAAATTTTCTAAGTGATTTCCGAAATTGCCATCACGTCTATCTCGTTCAAAGATCTTTAGTGAAGTGGGCCGTTGCATAGACGCGCTAAGTTGAATTCCCGGGCAGACTCCCACCCTTATTTATTCGTATGAATATTTTGATTGGGTCTCGTGCTTACGTCATATGGCGCGATGTGCTTAATTACTTTAAGTTACTACCTCGGACGATATTTATACAATTTTGCCCGCTAGGAGCGCTCACCACCTACGCTAGCTTCACAATGTGCACCAAGAAAACAAAAAATTTCTTTTATATTGGGCCGATATAATTATTAAATAAAAATTAAATATATAAATGAATTTATATGTAACACCTTATTTTTAAGAGTGTTACAAAGAAAGGGAGATAAAGAACGTAAAACGTAAAAGTGAAAAACCTGTAGAGTATTCAAAACCACGTAAGAACCCCTCTCTTCACTTTTCTCTTTAAGATCGCACTCTTATTAGGAAAATGCTAGAATAGCTCTTTCTATACGTGTGTCAGATCCGCTTCTAGGCTAACTCCACACTTGTGAAGCAAAGACAAGTGACGCGTTTTGCCAACACTCGACCAGTGTGTAATAAACATCTCTGCCTTATTGATAGACTTACACTTTCTACGCGCACTGGGACGAGGCTCGGGGCCCCAAAAGGGAATTAGTTTTACTGTTCCTCCAAATATACTTGTTTATGAGCTACAAGCGCCCAGTTCTCCGCCCTTAGAAGCATTTTTATTCTTAAAACTTTGGTTATTTTGAAATAGTCCGTGACTTCTATGTGGAGACGTATTAAAAATTAGAGTGTAAATATATTTAAAATTAATAATTCTAACTTTTAAATATTTTCTATGCTATTCCGTCATTAGTATAAATAAGTAAAACCTCTTAACAACAAAAACGTTATATTTAAATCATAACGTACATTTCAATTGCAAAGCAATCATCTTCAGAGGAAGTTATTACAAAAAATATCCCTAAAATCTTCCTAATTTTTTGTGTTATACATCCTGAGGTTTATTTATAAATGACTACTTTTGGTGTCACTTGGCAAAAACAACTACTAAAATTCTTCACCAGAAGCGTTTCGCACTAGATCAGGGCATTCTGCAATGTTGTGTGTCACGGAACAATGCACTATTCTAGGGCGAAACGCGTCTGGTGAAAAATATCACTATATGGTGGTTTTTGACAAGTAATACCAATAGTATGTCCTGTAATAGATATGTTTGTAAAACGTTCTTGTGGTTAAGAGGCTAGATTTATTTATAAAAAGAAATTACGCCACAGTTCCTTCTAGTTATTACTTCGTCTTAACTATAAGACATTGAAAGTTATAAATGGAAAACATTAAGGTTATTTGAAATTTATTTAAAGTTTAAAATTTTAAATACCTAATTGTAGGGCATAAGTAAGCATAAGTGAGCATAACTAATGTTAAATGTATGTAGGTCAATTTTCCAACGGCCTTTTCCTAATAATTTTGCCTGATCACCTGTTTCTGTCTTTTATTTCTGTAACACTTGAGCTTTCATATCATTTTCGTACATAAATGTTTGTTTCTGTTTTAATGCACTTGGATAGCCTGAAATTACTATTGTAAATGTAGAAACTTCCATTCAAAAACAAATTTAGCTAATTTCACAACAATTGACCGAAATCTTGCTCTTATTATTAGTTTCTATGAAGGTCTTGCGCGAGTGTGTGAAAGCAGGCCGTAAAACACCGAAACAAGGGTTACAGAAGGCAGTGGCAAACAATTTCATTGCTCGGAGGCATTGGCGAGGAAATGGGATGGAATAAGTACGAAAAAGAAGTCTGTATTCTGTAAACGTCGATGTCGTTCCTCAGCCGGGGTTTATTTAAGAAGGGGAGGGTTTGATCTTCCCTGAGGACGATACGTGCTGTGACCTTGAAAGTGTATTTTATTTGTGTTTTTATTATTATGCGGACATTATATCGGTTTCGTTCAACTACAATAAAACATGCGCAGATGATACCAGTAAAAAGATTTCTTTTGTGTTTTTGTGATTCTTTTATTTAGATTTTCTCAATTTGCTTCTTTGTTTGTTTTATGTGTTTTTCCAATGGATTTTGTATTTTTATTTCTACTCTTGATATTTTCTCATGAGTGTGTAATGAATTTTCTCATCGTTTTTTATAACACCATTTTATATGTATGTGTTTTATGTTGTTCTTTGTTGCAGCTTCAAGCTTTTGTTATTAAAAATGAAGTTGCTCTTAAAGTAAGACATATTCAATATGAATATCATAGGATTATCTACTATTTTGATGGATAACGAAATCAATCATTCCTGTATAAACTATGATGAACAATATTAACAATAGATTTACTTAGGTAAATATTTAGATAAATAACTTTAGTGAACATTTAAATAAATAACCCTAATAGGCATTTAGATACATCATATATAACTTTAGTAAATAATTAGGTAAATAATTCAATAAAAAGTTACACAAATAACTTTAGTTGATAATTAGGTAAATGATTTCAATAAACAGTTACAGAAATACGTTTAGTAGATAATTAGGTAAATGATTTCAATAAACAGTTACAGAAATACCTTTAGTAGATAGTTAGGTAAATGATTTCTATAAACAGTTACAGAAATAACTTTAGTAGATAATTAGGTAAATGATTTCAATAAACAGTTACAGAAATAACTTTAGTAAATAATAAGGTAAATGACTTCAATAAACCTTTACAGAAATAACTTTAGTAGATAATTAGGTAAATGATTTCAATAAACAGTTACAGAAATAACTTTAGTAGATAATAAGGTAAATTACTTCAATAAACCTTTACAGAAATAACTTTAGTAGATAATTAGGTAAATATTCTCAATAAACATTCACAAAAAAACTTTAATAAATAATTTAGTAAAAACGTTAGTAAACAATTAGATAAAAACTTTGGTAAAAAGTTAAAAAAAATATCTTTAGTAAACAAGTAATTAAATAAAATAAATGAACAATTAGATAAATAACATCAACAAAGAATTTGATAAATAATTTTAATAACCATACAAACATGTTTTGCGTGATATGACCTTTAGTAAATTTTATATTAAGATTTAACACAACTACTGTACTTTCATTGCATGAAAAAATGCTTCAACCTAACATTTCTAACAAATGGTCAATAAAATCCGTTAGCCATTTAATGGTGCAAATGCCAACACCTTAAGAGACGAAATATTTACAGTCAATAGAGAGATTTTTAACATAAAGCTTTATCTAGTAGCTTCATGTTTGTTAGATAGTTCTTTTATCATTCTTAGTATTGTAACTCCTGAGGATGTTGGTAATGTAAACCAACGAAAAGCTTTGAGTTTATTATTAAATACATTAAATATTCCTGTATTAGTGTATATTATTTAATCTTAAATATATATATAGTGTATATATTATTTTATATTTATTTTTCGTTTAGATTGTGTATGGGAAAAATGTGAGTTTTTATTAAGTACTATACATAATGCATGCAGGTATTTCACTTTACTACAAAGGAAATTCTCATATAATAATTACGTAAAGACAAACTTCTATTTAACTTTATATTTAATTAAGATTATATTAATTTCATTTTTCTTCACTAAGATAATTAAAAACAGTTAATGAAGGAATTTTTTAATGAAACTTAAAAGCATAATAAACGTATATTTTTATGAATGTTACACAAAATATCTGACAAATAAAAAATAGAACATTTTCAATACAAATCACACAACTCTAAAATGAGAGTACGTAACTGCCATAGGGGTTGAATAATATTTCACTTCTAATAACAAAGAGATTATTTATTCTTTTCATTTAACTTTTTCTAACCTTGAATTTTACGTTTCAAGAGTTTCTTAAACAATTTAAGTGTAAGAATCAAGTCATTTGTATTGTTTGAAATTTATTTCATTTCAGTAACTTTCTTTGAATCATTTCAGAAATGTATAACATATAAATTGTGTAAGCTAAGGGCAATATAAGATAAACATTGTTGTTTACAATTGTTTTAGAAAAAAACATTTTTCATCTGCGTTTGGTAGTTTTATATAAATATATCCAAAAGAAAATTATTCAGTCAAAATATTTTAATGAAAATCGAATAAGGAAATAAAATGAATGTGATGCTTCTCCTAGTACTTTCTATAATAATATAAATGGTTCATTGAAATGAAAGTAACTTTAACGGTTGAATAACAACAGTGGTGATCAAGAATGCTTAATCTTTAGTGTTTGAAATTCTTTAGTTTATCATAAATATTCAAAGGCTAAATTAAAGAACCATTGTAGTTTACAAAGGTTTAAGAAGAAAACACTTTTCATCTACGTTTGGTAGTTTTATATAAATATATATTTTTTTCCGTCAAAACGTTTTATTGAAAATCGAATAAAGAAATAAAATGAATGTGATGCTTCTCCTAGTTCTTTCTATAATAATATAAATGGTTCAATGAAATAAAAGTAACTTTAACGGTCGAATAGCAACAGTGGTGATCAAGAATGATTAATCTTTTGTGTTTCGAAATTCTTTAGTTTAGCATAAATATTCATATTCAAAGGCTATCTGTAAGTATATTTATCTTCGCCTATTATACAAGCCCACTTGTACGGACCGCACAGTACCACCAACCTTTCAAAAGAAAATATGGTAATTGCCGGATTGTTTCCGATATACATATTCATGGGGTTACGTTGCATGGGTACAGCTGTAACAGTTTTTCACTTTGGCTTTAACAGTTTCATTTCGTCCTGTGCTCCTTATCGTGTACTCACTGGATGATACTTTACAACAAGTGTTATAAAAGATTTAGGGAAAAGTTTTACAAATGTACCGACACTGTTTATTATTTTAATTTATGTAAGTATTCATTAAAACTACATTTTAATAATTTCCATTTGTACCGTTTACAAAAATTCTCATCACTTTTAACGTCTAAAAGTTAGGTAAAATGCATTTTGTAGTAGATCTACAGGAGCGGGTTGAGTTGGTCACTGACAATCGATGTAGAGCCAGTCGATAACTTTAAACCAGAAATTTATCTTTATTTTTTCAAAAAGCATGTTTAACCAGCATCGCCTTGATTTGTCTGCATACGTGCCGCTACTAAAACGTATGGATAATGTGAAAAGTACACAAAAATGTCAACAAAAGTGGAACTAACAAAAAGTGAAGAATAGGATTTTTAAAAAATTTCAAAAAATATTAAAATCGTTCAAAACCCTTTAAAAACCTCAATTAATTCCGAAATACGTAAGTACGTACTTAGGAATGACTGTCTAAGACGAAACTTATAAGACAGTCTTTGAAATGCCCTTGTGTTATAACATTCCCTTGTAATGTTGAAGGTTTATTCCTTTTAGAACAATGCAGCGATACATAGGGGTATTAGGAGAAATCGACTTTAAGCCATAAATTCAATAATTTTAATATAATTACATATCGTTAAGAAATATAAAAGCAATGTGCTTGCTAATGGTGAATCAACATTCAGCAGAATCTCTTAAAGTTACTGTACATATTTTGAAATTTTAGGGAAAATACTTTTCCTTTGTTATTGGTGTTTGCTATTAAGGAGTTTTTAAGAGGTTTGTATTTTAAAAGGGAAAAGGTGTGTTTGTCCTTTTTATTTTGTCACACCTCGCCAGCTTACTTTGTGATATCTCATCTGATTGTCTTTTGATATCTCCCCGTAATATTTTGTGATACCTCGCCAGCTTAATCTGTGATATCTCGGCACCTTATTTTGTGGTATCTCGTCAGCTTATTTTGTGATATCTCGGCACCTTATTTTGTGGTATCTCGCTAGCTTATTTTTCGTGTCTAACCAGGTTATTTTGTAATATTTCGCCAGTTTACTTTCTAACATCTCGCCGGCTGAATTTGTGATATATCTTGCCGCCTTAATTTGTGATATCTCCGCGCCTTATTTTGTGATATCTCGGCGGCTTATTTTGTGATATCTCGGCGGCTTTTTTTGTGTTATCTAACCAGCTTAATTTGTAATATTTCGTCACTTTCTTTCTAACATCTCGCCGGCTGAATTTGTGATATATCTTGCCGCCTTAATTTGTGATATCTCCGCACCTTATTTTGTGATATCTCGGCGGCTTATTTTGTGATATCTCCGCGCCTTATTTTGTGATATCTCGGCGGCTTATTTTGTGATATCTCGGCGGCTTTTTTTGTGATATCTAACCAGCTTAATTTGTAATATTTCGTCATTTTCTTTCTAACATCTCGCCGGCTGAATTTGTGATATATCTTGCCGCCTTAATTTGTGATATCTCCGCACCTTATTTTGTGATATCTCGGCGGCTTATTTTGTGATATCTAACCAGCTTATTTTGTAATATTTCGTCAGTAATACCTTCTAACATCTCGCCGGCTTGATTTGTAATACATCTTGCCGCCTTAGTTTTTGATATCTCGGCGGATTATTTTGTGACATCTCGCCAGTTAATTTGGTGATTTAACACTAGTTCTTTTGAAATATTTTACCAGCCTATTAAGTGGCATCTCGCTAGCTTATTTTGTGATATCTTTCCAACTTATTTTGTGACCGCACGTAATATATCGCCAGCTCATTTTTATTTTAGCTTAAATTAGACTGTAAAAATGTTGTCAATAAAATATATTTTGAACCCAATTTCTGATGAAGGAGGAGAAACAGGACATATTGTAGGGTTTTGGCTAACACAGTGGCGTTACCATCACGAATTCTTAATCTTCAAACATTGAGACGAAATTTAAGAGAGAATGGAGAAGTAGCGAATACTAGTCTATGCCTTATATTGTACTGCTAAAATAATATACTATGACAGTGCTAAGCTAACAATTAAAATGTTCCCTTGTAAGTAAAATGTTCCCTTAACAATGTTCCCTTAACAATGTTCCCATTGTTATCAAATATTGTTTCGTTAGTGCCGTGCTATCAGTTTTATACAAGTATCCTGGAAACATCCTTGAGCATCATTCGTGGAAGATGATATCACACAAATCTTTATCTAATGCAAAGAACATATTTCAATGTTCATGATCCAATTTGTACCTGATTTAACAATAACTATTTTCTAATTGGTATATTTTACTTTAAAATAATTTTTCGTTCAGTCTTTTATCACCTCGTTTTCATTCCACTTCCTTTATATGCTATCGACCTTCTGCTAAGGGTAGGTAAATTAAATATCCTAATCGATACACTTTAGCAGGTTTTTCAATTTTTAAAAACTGCCAATGTGTCTAAAGTCACCCATATTTTATGTTTACTTCCAATATGTTTTGCGTAACTAAAACGACCAGCCGGCAGTTCGCAATGTGGGTTGCTAAGCCGGGGAACGCGTCGCGATTATAGCCAAGCTTTGTTTAGTACGCTTCTCGTCTGCTCAGGTGTTGTCATAAAAACCATTACTTGAGTTGATTGTTGACCTAACCTAGATAACTGTGAAGTTAATTAACTTGGATCAACTTCGCAGAGCAAAATGAATCGCATTATAGTTTTATCTGGCAGAGTGCAGCACGAATCAGTATTGTGCGATGGCTAAGTCGGATGTTACGTCACACCACGGCCTTATGCTTCGTACTCGTCATACGAACTTATTGTTGTGTTTAAATGTAACATCTATAATTTACATTATAAGATTTTAATTTCTATTATTATTTGTGGGTATCAAACTTTTAATAATACTTGTCTGAAAGTATTAAAATACAAACGTAGGACAGCAATTCGTCATTTTAAATGTTTTTAAGACCATTCCGGATCAACTATGTGTTTCGGTTTCAAAATGGCGGATATCTGCTCGCTGAAATGCTATTGTCATATTTTATTATACAAAAAATTTATACCCTAGAAGTATCAAAACACAATTTCTCACAACACAAATATTTCAATGCAATATTTCAACACGAGCTTTCGGCAGCCATGTTGCCTTCATCAGCGAGTAATCTACGATTATTAGACTACAGTGTTGATTAGTCACCGCTGAGGCTGGAACGAACATGCACTAGCAGCCATCGTTTAAAACATTTGTGTTTTGGTGTTCCTAGTGTATGTTGTGTTGTGTAGCCTATATTTAGTTTCAAAAACTGTCCTCAAACTTTCAAAATAGTTTATTTTGTTTAATTAACTCACAATCAGAATTACACCCTATAGAAGCTCAAATTGAGAATAAACAAACACTCCTCCATAAACTCACACATGAACTTACAAATCCATCAGAAGCTTATGTGCAAGCTCAACAAAGGTTCACTATAAACTCACATAGAAACTGAATTAAAAACACGTCTAGAAGCTTATATAGTAACTGTAATAGACCCGGCCAAAATCACTATAGAAGCTTAGCAAAAAGCCCAGTCAACTCAGAAACTGCCGTAAGCTCAAACCATAAGCTCAAAACCCCGAAATTTGGGTACTTAACGTATCAGAAGCTTACGTACAATCTCAACAAGATTTCACTGGCTCACATTGAGACTCAACAAAACCCGACTATAATCTCAATAAAAGCTCTACCAGCAGCTCACATAAAAGCTCAACGAAAAAATCTAAGGTAGCTCACTTACCAAAAGCTTGCCCAAGCTCCACAAAAGCTGACAGAAGCACTAAATATATCACAGCCAGAAGCTCAGATAAAATCTCAACAAAAGCTCCACCAGAAACTAACATAGATACCTTAAATAAACGACCAGAAGTTTACTTATAGAAGCTCAACAAACATTCACCTGGAGCTCACTAAGTTACTGAATTAAAAAACTGTCTAGAAGCTTAGTCTATACAGTAAGCTCTAACTGTAATAAACCCAGTCCAAAACTTTATAGAAACTCAAAAAAGGCCGCCGTCATTTCAAAAAAATTTAGTCGCGACCCATAAGCCCAATTATAACCTCAAAAGCCAGAACATTGTCTGACATAAGAGCTCAACTAAAGCCCGGACATCATCGGTATGTGCTTCGGCGTTTCTTTTATTAAACAGAAACATTTGGAATAAATACGTAATAATAATTCCACGAAGAAGATTCCCCACAAGTCGATAGAAACCAAACGATTGTAATTACGTAGCACCCCACAGATGTACAAAAGAGCGCGCAATAATCATGATTCACAAGTATCCGGAATGGAGCGCTGAACGTCCAGTTAAACAAGAATAGAGTGGATTATGCAAAAGCAGGTTTGCTGCGGAATACCTACAAAATGAAAACTTATGGGGGTTTTCCGTTGCTTTGAATGGACAAAAAATAGGACAAATATAAGAAGAGAGGCGATGGAAAATTGGAAGTCATCTAAAAGGTGTCTAGTAAATTCTAGTTCGAACACAGAAAAAGGAAATATTTTATAATCTTTTAAAATCACAAATTGTTTACGAATGTTAGATTAAATAATTTATCTCTTAGATATTACTATGAGATAGTAAACTGCAAATTAAATAGGATAAAATAACTGTAAACAATTCGTTTTTGTACCATTTGTACGTTCGTTAACCTCCCTTATGTATCAATAAAAACGTGCTTATTGTCTCTTATTAAAAATATTGTTAATTATTCAAATTATTGGTTAAAGTTAAAAATAAAGGCGGGAAAACTTCATTAAAGATCTGTTTTGATCTGAGCTGTTAAAACATTACACTCATAGTGTTTTCATTTAATTTATAAAATACAAAAAACGTCTGTGCCTCATTTGAAGCGTTTACAGTTACAAACTCAACATGCCTGACAGGGATACCAAATTTTCTAAGCAAAATATGGTAATTGCAGGATTGTTTCCCTTATAAATATTCATGGCGCTATCATCCAAGGTACGTAGAAATCTGTAACTTTTTTTTCGTATTGACTTTGCTGTTTCAGCAAAGGTACGGAGAATTTTGGGGATGGTGCTGGGCGGGAGGGTACGCATGGTTTAATTCGCTGGTTTTTATAAAGTGTTTTATTCTTTACACTGTAGAGGGGTGAAACCCATTCGGCCGTGCTTTCAAACACCAGTACTCTACAGTTTCCACCACTTTGTTTCAACACTGCTCATGGCCATTTCAATTTAGTAAATACACCAATAAAGCCAAACTGGAAATTCTTTTACAAGTAGAAGCAACGCTTTGCATGGGTTAAAACGCGTTTACACTAATTACATTAGTTCAATAAATATGAGACACCCCTACACCCACCCACCCCCACACACACACACACACACACACACACACACACACACACACACACACACACACACACACACACACACACACACACACACACACACACATACACACACACACAAACAAACATACACACACACACACACACACACACACACACACACCCTTACACACACACACACACACCCTTACACACACCCTTACACACACCCTTACACACACACACACACACACACACACCCTTACACACACACACACACCCTTACACACACACACACACACTCACACACACACACACACACACACTCACACACACACTCACACACACACTCACACACACACACACACACACACACACACACACACACACACACACACACACACACACACACACACACACACACATACACACACACACACACACACAAAACACACACACACACACACACACACACACACACACACACACACACATATATATATATATATATATATATATATATATATATATATATATATATATATATACACATATATATTCTAGTACATTTTCTGCCTTTCCTAACATTACAATACCTTTCTTTGTTGACTCGTTTCGGAAAGACTCCATTTTCAAGACTTGTGTAGTACTGTTCGCCTAAATCTTAGTTAGACTTTATAGACTTTTAGACCTCCCCCTCCCTTGCTTCCTCGCTTTCTATTGGTGCACGCTTGGCTCTTGACTCCTCGCGTTTAGTTAATTAATAATTTTGATTTGGAAAACAATGTTCGACTGCATATATATTTGTTTGTTTGTTACATTTTCCTTTTTTAACTTTGCTTAAAAAATTTCTAAATTTTCTAAAATATTCAAAACGTTTTCTTTTATTATTATAATATAACATTTCATTGTATTTTTCATGTACTTTTTGACCGTCTTTCATGACCATCTTTCAACAAATGTGTAGCATAAATCTAACATTTTTTCTGATATTTAAATGCTTTTATATGTTCTTTATATCTGGTTTCAAATTTTCGCCCTGTTTGTGTTACGTACGTTACTTTGCAATTACATTGCGTTTTATAAATATCTTTCTCTCTATTTAATAGAAAGAATAATGTTCCGTAAAACAAGTTTTGACTTACTATAGAAAGATGTGTGTAGCGAATCGATTATAAGAGCCTTGAACTTTCGATAATATTTAAAACACGATTTCACTTTTTCAACAGTTCCAAGCTGTTTGTGAAGGGGGAAACTAAAGTGGGTTCTTTAATTAGTAACCTTTCAGTGTAAATGGGGGGAGGGGTAAATGTGACTTGGAAAAATTTAATAACAAAAGTTATGGAAGATGTAAAATATAAATTGCGCAAGAAGGGTAAAAAATTGAACAAAAATTCTATTAAAACTTTCTTTATTAGTTAGTAGAAGAAGTAGTTTTAAAAATAGGATCGAATATTCATACAGACTCTATACACCTTTTATTTGTCACGTCAAACGTAACGTCCCTTAAGGGGAAGGGTATTCATTGAGTTCATTTTATGTCTCGTTTGGACTTACGAGCCGTTTTAATAAATACCTCAAATTATTTTATAAATTATTGAAGTTATGCACGATGGTTTCAGAAAAACTGTAATACATTATATGTAACCCATGGATCTTTTGCTATTTAGTTTGTTAATAAAAATTTTAAAAAATTTGTACTAAATTTGAGATTACATAATACTACTGAGTAAAACTTTAAAAATGTTTTCACTTACACTGACGACATCATTGTAGAAATATCCAATATCAAATGCACAGTGGTATAATATATTACAATAAACATATTGGCATACATCCCAATACCACAAAAAAGGGAAAACATAACTAATACTACAAGTTGGCTAAAATTACCTAGAGCCAGTCTAGTTTTAGTTTATTGTATTCTAGATTGTAATTTTGTAATGAGACTCTCTGATAATACAGACATGTTAATCGAAATGTACATAAGGGTATTATCTTTGGAAGCTTGTAAATTAGTTACGATTGATTATTTTTGTGGTATTTTCAGTTTCTCCCAATATTTTTATTACAATCTATAATTGCTAAGATTACCTAGAGCCAGTCTAGTTTTAGTTTATTGTATTCTAGATTGTAATTTTGTAATGAGACTCTCTGATAATACAGACATGTTAATCGAAATATACATAAGGGTTTTATCTTTGGAAGCTTGTAAATTAGTTACGATTGATTATTTTTGTGGTATTTTCAGTTTCTCCCAATATTTTTATTGCAACCAATAATTGCTAAGATTACCTAGAGCCAGTCTAGTTTTAGTTTATTGTATTCTAGATTGTAATTTTGTAATGAGACTTTATGATAATACAGACATGTTAATCGAAATATACATAAGGGTTTTATCTTTGGAAGCTTGTAAATTAGTTACGATTGATTATTTTTGTGGTATTTTCAGTTTCTCCCAATATTTTTATTGCAACCAATAATTGCTAAGATTACCTAGAGCCAGTCTAGTTTATAGTTTATTGTATTCTAGATTGTAATTTTGTTTTTGTGGTATTTTCAGTTTCTCCCAATATTTTTATTGCAACCAATAATTGCTAAGATTACCTAGAGCCAGTCTAGTTTATAGTTTATTGTATTCTAGATTGTAATTTTGTTTTTGTGGTATTTTCAGTTTCTCCCAATATTTTTATTGCAACCAATAATTGCTAAGATTACCTAGACCCAGTCTAGTTTATAGTTTATTGTATTCTAGATTGTAATTTTGTTTTTGTGGTATTTTCAGTTTCTCCCAATATTTTTATTGCAACCAATAATTGCTAAGATTACCTAGAGCCAGTCTAGTTTATAGTTTATTGTATTCTATATTGTAATTTTGTTTTTGTGGTATTTTCAGTTTCTCCCAATATTTTTATTGCAACCAATAATTGCTAAGATTACCTAGAGCCAGTCTAGTTTATAGTTTATTGTATTCTATATTGTAATTTTGTTTTTGTGGTATTTTCAGTTTCTCCCAATATTTTTATTGCAACCAATAATTGCTAAGATTACCTAGAGCCAGTCTAGTTTATAGTTTATTGTATTCTATATTGTAATTTTGTTTTTGTGGTATTTTCAGTTTCTCCCAATATTTTTATTGCAACCAATAATTGCTAAGATTACCTAGAGCCAGTCTAGTTTATAGTTTATTGTATTCTATATTGTAATTTTGTTTTTGTGGTATTTTCAGTTTCTCCCAATATTTTTATTGCAACCAATAATTGCTAAGATTACCTAGAGCCAGTCTAGTTTATAGTTTATTGTATTCTATATTGTAATTTTGTTTTTGTGGTATTTTCAGTTTCTCCCAATATTTTTATTGCAACCAATAATTGCTAAGATTACCTAGAGCCAGTCTAGTTTATAGTTTATTGTATTCTATATTGTAATTTTGTTTTTGTGGTATTTTCAGTTTCTCCCAATATTTTTATTGCAACCAATAATTGCTAAGATTACCTAGAGCCAGTCTAGTTTATAGTTTATTGTATTCTAGATTGTAATTTTGTTTTTGTGGTATTTTCATTTTCTCCCAATGTTTTTATTGCAATCAATAATTGCAGTCGCGAAAATTTTTAAACTATAAACGCTCAAAAATTACTACTGAAAGTTCTGCACAAATTTTACTCAGGAAAAAAGAAACATTTATTTGACAATAAATGTAAAAAGTTAAACTGTTTACTACCTTAGATTGAGTGAATTACACCTCGAATGATTTGAGATTTCAGCTGTTTACTGTTAAAGCTTTTACTCTAGTTCGAATTTATCCAATACATTTTAAGCCATGAAAACATTCATTTTCAACAGCAACCGTTTAAACGCTACGCAAAAATTGTTACAGATTTGTTAGGTTCTTAAATTGCTCCAAACTTGTATATTATGTTTGAATTTAAAAAATGTTATCAAAAATATTAAATAAATAATCAATATAGTGAATTCATTGATTTATTTAAATACAAATTAATATCGAAATCTTGTTGCTCTTCATGACGAGCTGGTTTTTAATTACTTATTACACTTTTGCTTTACTTGCGACCAGACTTTTTGTTAACTAAAGGTTGTTAAATTGTTAACCTACACTTGGAGGAAACGTTTTCGTTTTACGACTTCTTCTGCCTCAAAAGTGTAATAAATATATTAATATTTCAATTAATGCATAAAATTTAATTATTTTATAATTATATTTCAACTAAATAATATACAATCAAAATTGTAAAACATTCTACAAAAAATATAGATAGATTTTGTATAACATTGTACGTCATCACAAGCCCTAATGAGAAAATATACGGTTTTCTGAATGCACAAAAAATTGTATTCGAAACTTATTGAACGTTTCATTCAAAATTACCTTTACTTGAAGAGGGAAATCGCTGTTAGCATTAACAGTAATGTTTGATTTTCGCAAACTTTCCATACAATCCGTTCGTCTTCAAGAACTCTTCCTTATGGCAAGCAATTATTGTATTTATTCCACGCAAAAAGTGTTCTACGTGTCTAAAGAAGTTATCTCTATATT
>JBAIZL010000006.1:54883397-54915897 GCA_036971475.1 Prosapia bicincta
CCACTAAGAGGATTACATACCTATTCTCATTCTAGTGAGAAATTACTACAGATCACGCAGTGCATTAAAATCTCCGTAGAGAACCGTTTCTATGAATTTCTTACTCATGAAAATCTCCCTCTTGTACAAAATTGGTGTCGTAGGAAATCATATGGTTAATGTTAATGGCCATATGTCACCCGAAATATTAATACAAGTTATTCTTAATCCTAAAAGCGTCTGCCGTGCATAAAAGTGTTTTTTTTTCTTCAGAAATCTGTTTTTTTTTTTTTTAAATATAAGAATACAAAATAGCAACGCGTGTAAGAAAACTCCAAACTATAAAAAAAACGGTAAGGATAGTCAATAATTAGTTTCATCATCGTAAAAGTTTCCAGTAAAATCACGTGCCTAAAGTTTGAAAATTCTCATTATTTCCATTCCAAACGGTTTGTAAATATTTTGACAATTACCTGCCATGCCTAACCTTAAATGTTACAATAGTTTACCGCAGAGCAAAATCCTGGTTTAAAAATACAATTAAAATAATCAAGGCTTTGTCTAAACTAACTCCAAACTTTAAACAAGTCATGAAAATCAACCGGATTGAAATGCAAGCCAAGCGCTATGGGAGGAACAAAGGGGTGGAAAATGTAGGGGATGAGAGCTTCAAAATACAGTCGAATGAGTTCCACCCCAGGCTGTTTATTACGTAGAAGAATGGAAAACACTTTACAAAAACGGCGAACCAAACCTTGCGTGTATAATTAGCCCTCTCCTATCACCTCCAAAATATCTCCCCCACCACATTTTCAAAAACATGTAAAGAATATTGTTTGTACATCTGTTTGTGTGCTGTGGATAATTGGGTCATGAATATGTAAAAGGACTCAATCCTGTAATTACCATAATTTGCCGCAAAGGCTGGCAACCCTGTATAATTTGTAAAGAAGAGTTATCACAAAGGTATGTGCAAAGAAAACCAACTTAGGGTTTTGTCATTATCTGCTTTACTTCACGTTTCTTGAGCTTCGTTTCTTATCGCTTTTAGACATTGTTATTTAGAACTTCTGATATAATTATATAAAACTTGATACGTCAGTATTTCTAATTTGCTTGCTTGATTTTCCTCACTCTTCAAATTAAAAATTAGGAATTTAAAAAATTAATTTGATTTCAAAAGGTCATTAACTAAGGTGTTAACTTTAAGATAAAAACTTGTAAATTATAAATATTTATACTACTGTAAATGTTAGGAGTGCATACTAGTTTAATTATATACACAGACTAGTTTCGACGACGATGTCGTCTTCATTAGTGATTGGGTACTATTTCACCTGTGAGTAGTAGCTAATGACTGTTAAAGGCCACATCGTCGTCGAAACTAGTCTGTATGTATTAATAAACTAGTATGTAGTGAAATTTTGAATTTACTCTTTTAACATATTCCGCTGTGAATTGTTCTCACTAGCTGAGCTCTAATTAAGTTAAAATTAAACTGCTAATTTTTACTTTGATTTAATTCTGGGGTTCTCAATCTTACAAACTTTATCACCCATTTCTACCACTTGCATGTGTTCCGTCCCCTCTCATTTATACTGGTCGAAAATTACAATCTGAATATGGAGATAGGTTAGGTTATCTAAATATGGTTAGGCCAGAGAAACATCTGATAATCTTAATAAATATATAAGTATATGTGACCCTACAACTTATAATGCTATAACCCTACAGTAATAGATTGGATTCGGGCCTTGCACTACTTATATCTTGAAAAATTGTTAAAATTGTATATTATAGGTAAACATATATATATATATATATATATATATATATTTATTTATTTATTTATTTATTTATATATATCATAGTTTTCAAAATAAAATGAAAAAAGGATTATATAATAAATTAATACCTCTACCTGTGCGTCAGATATGTTATCCTTGAACACAGACACCATAACTCAGTAACCACTCACTGAAATTTCTACAAAAACAATGACGTAGTTCAGTAAGCACATGTCACGTCAGTCTACCTGCTGGTACACCTAATTTAGGATGCACAGCACTCGTCTGTTGGGAATTTCAGTGCACTTATCCAAGGCCCTCTGAAAAACTTCCCCTTCAAAAATTCACCCCCTCCCACTTTTGAAACAGCTGTACTAAATAAATTTACTCTGGATAATGTTGAATACTATTCCGTTAACGCAAGTGTTAATTGTTTGTTTTACATATATTACCCATTGAAAATAAATTTATGTAGATAATTTAAATATCTAAGAGGTTTGGTTTTACAAACGAATTAGTGTATTTAAAAATTAAATTAAATGGTTAGTTTTTGTTACTGTTCACATAAATAAATCGTTTTTCAAACGTAAATAGCCTTCAAAAATTCTCGAATATCATAGGGAAAATCGTAGTCTACAGTAGGTAAATAAACACATGAATTAATTAGTTATATTTCGATACTTCAAATGATGAAATTGAAACGTTCATAAATTGGAATTGTATTTTTAAAACGATATAAATACAAGTTTGTTTGGTTTGAATACAATTTTCCCTACTACAAACATAATTACAATATACTATGTAAATAACGTCATTTTACATTCACGCTTGTACATATTCATAGTGTTTTGCTAAAGCATATGCAATTATTGTTGTTATACCTGATGACAACAAAGTTTAATTACATATAATTTTAATAATTATTTACATTAATATAACAATTTAATATCACTTAGTTATTTATTCTTGTAAACTGTTCTACCATTCTCTTTTTATAAACTCTACATGGAGATAAATATTGTTGAATGATTTATCTCATCAATAGATCAACACAATAATCTAGCCACATTTACCGTGCAGTAAGTAAAGTTATTGATTTATTTGCAGCTAATAGCAGAGTTTCTTCTGTCATTAAAAATTTAAGACCTGTATTTAAATTTATCTTCGTGTTTTTAAGAACTGTTGCATAAATATCTTTTTTCAGTTTGTATAGTACTATGTTTTAAAGTTATCTTCAGGAATATTTTAATATATCCGAAATCTATTTTACATTAATAATCACACAACAAATCACTACTTTGTTTCTAACACCAGTGTTTAAATTCATAGAAAATATAGTTTTGTAATTTTTGGTGCAAAATATATTATAGTTAAGTATAGAATCGTGGAATAGTTCTTAATCGGCGAGTTGGGGTCATAAAGCCACTTTGGCGCCCAAAACCTAGACCTGTATTTGACTGCAGAGGAATATTTAATTTTAATAATAAAAAAACCAATATTTAAAAGAACTACTTTTCTGTTCATCCCTTATTTCACCCAGATCATCTGTGCCACTGTAAAAATACATAATTATTTTTATATCCTATGAATAATAAAGAGAGACTTTAAATTTTAACAATAGTTCCCTCCATTATTTCTTGTTGAGGCTCACAAAATTAGCCTGAACAACATCACTCGTATTATGTAGACCAAATACCATAAGCAATTGGTATATGTGACACTAGCCTACATGACATTGACGATATATTACGGTATATTCAATATAATTCAATCGTTCAAAATTTCAATCGTTAATCAAATATTTTATTTATCTATTTAAGTTCAAATACATTTGATCAAACTTCTTATGGATGACATTTGATCAAACTTCTTATGGATGACATTTGATCAAACTTCTTTTGGATGACATTTGATCAAACATCTTTTGGATGACATTTGATCAAACTTCTTTTGGATGACATTTGATCAAACTTCTTATGGAGGACATTTGATCAAACTTCTTATGGATGACATTTGATCAAACTTCTTTTGGATGACATTTGATCAAACTTCCTATGGATGACATTTGATCAAACTTCCTTTGGATGACATTTGATCAAACTTCTTTTGGATGACATTTGATCACACTTCTTATGGATGACATTTGATCAAACTTCTTATGGATGACATTTGATCAAACTTCTTATAGATAACATTTGATCAAACTTCTTATGGATGACATTTGATCAAACTTCCTTTGGATGACATTTGATCAAACTTCTTTTGGATGACATTTGATCAAACTTCTTTTGGATGACATTTGATCAAACTTCTTATGGATGACATTTGATCAAACTTCTTATGGATGACATTTGTTCAAACTTCTTATGGATGACATTTGATCAAACTTCTTATGGATGACATTTGATCTAACATCTTTTGGATGACATTTGATCAAACTTCTTATGGATGACATTTGATCACACTTCTTATGGATGACATTTGATCAAACGTCTTATGGATGACATTTGATCAAACTTCTTATGGATGACATTTGTTCAAACTTCTTATGGATGACATTTGATCAAACTTTTTATGGATGACATTTGATCAAACTTCTTATGGATGACATTTGTTCAAACTTCTTATGGATGACATTTGATCAAACTTTTTATGGACGACATTTGATCAAACTTCTTATGGATGACATTTGATTTTAATATAATTTTTCAAATATTGATTGTTAGTTCAATCATTAGGTTTAATTAATTAATTTTAATAATTAATTTCTCTTTCTATTTTGCCACTTAGGCCTAATATTGTAATTCTGTTATATGTATATACAAAATTATATTAAATGTAATTATTTATTTAAAAAAGTTCTTTATTAATCCAAGTAGGAATTACTTATTTTTTATTACTTGTTTAATGGCTAATTTTCAGATAAAATTTCCAATTATTTTTTAAATACAATAACACCGCTCCAACGGAGCAATGTTATTTGGGTGGCATTGACTATCCTTTAAACCAGATAGCAAACTTTATAAAAACAAATATTTACATAGATATCACAGCTTTGTCGCAACTATATATTTACATGTCTTAAACCTCGTGTTACCAACACTTGAACGATAATTTACAATCGATGTGTTGTGTGATAATATTTGCGCTGTTGTTTAAGGCAAGGGTGACTTTAAGATTGTTACTAAGCTCTTGCTTTAAGTAGTTATTTAGGGGTAAGGGTGGACTGAACATTGTTACTTTAAGTAGTTATTTGCAAAGTGCCTTTCTTAGCCTTACTAATACACAAAGGAGGGGGGAGTTATTCGACCGTGTTTGGAATTACGTCCTTTATATTTTCTACCACTTGTTCTAACTCAAGACGAAGCTGTCACAACGCAATGACGCCATCTTGCTAAGCCCAGAATAACACACGATTTTAATCCTTACTGTTTCTAAGCTACACATCCAAAGTAGAAACACACGGTACTTCAGCTTACAATTACTTAAACTATAATAGGTAACTTGCAAATACATACACTGATGATGACGGTTTTGATGTGGAATCGTATTCGAGTGATAAAATATTTACTGTGAAGGGCAAGCTTAATTGTTTTAAAAATATTTATTCCAAATATCAATTTAGAACAACGTAACGCTATGTGACTATACTATCGATTTGCATAATAATATAATCAGCAAGGAAACAGCACAAATACCAGCAAGGAAAACATATACATCAGCTCAGCCATACCTTCTCGGTACTTATATATATATATATATATATATATATATATATATATATATATATATATATATATATATATAGTATGTGTATTTTATATTATGTAAGTGTGTTTGTACGCACACATACACACACACCCACACATACACTTATATAAAATACTCATACACATACGGCCACTTATATATATATATATATATATATATATATATATATATATATATATACACACACACACACACACACACATATATATATATATATATATATATATATATATATACACACACACACACACACACACACACACATATATATATATATATATATATACACACACACACACACACACACATATATATATATATACACACACACACACACACACACACACACACACACACACACACACATATATATATATATATATATTTAATAATTTAAAAATATTTCAAAAACAGGAATACTTTTAATGAATATATTTATTCAAAGCTTTTCGCCAATAAAATAGTACCAGCATCTTGAGGAACATAATTGTTACAATTATTCAGAATTATTTTCCTAAAGATGCTGGTACTATATTATCGGCGAAAAGCTTTGAATAAATATATTCATTAAAAGTATTCTTGTTTTAGAAATATTTTTAATTTATTAACTATATTACAAGAAAACATATAACCATATTTAATATATATATATGACGAGTTGAACCCAACAACAGTTGAAGAACGAGTCAACTGCGGAAAATATGTGTGAACTACCACTAGACCGAGTAAACTTTGTGGTCGAAGGTTGTGCAGCTTCGTCAATGAGCCACTACGTTACAAGGACATGGAATTTAACGAGCTTTACACGATTAAGGTAAAGGCTGATTTATAATTTAGAGAACCACCATGTGAGGCCTGATCTATCCTGGAGGAACAGGTAGCATAAGTGGCGAAGACTGTTGAAGAAGAGAAACAACTTCGCTCTCTTTTTAATTTATATATATTTATGTATAATAATTTATATATAATTGTTGTAAAATATTTTGTACTCTTTATAACATTATTTAAATTATTTCTGTTTTGTGTAAACACTAATTGAGGATAAATATTTGGACATTATCCGAAAGCCACAAACTACTAACACTGATTGCAATGATTGAGCAATGTTCATGCAAATTCCTATACAACTGTATTCGCATTGGTCACGTGTGCCGTCCAGCGTTGTAATTAATTTCGACTCTGCGTTCTCTGATTAGGAAAGTGGTCGTCACACCGTCTGAGCCTACTTTCACCCGACCGGAAGCACAAGGTTACTCTTGCATAATCGTCATGACTTCCGGTAGGTCCTTTCTAAGTCGCGTGATCCTTCGTACTTCCTCTTTACATTGGAATAACCTATTATTTCAAAAAATATAATTTACGTTATGTAGAAATTGTTGTGACAATGCACTGTTACAGCATTGTGTTATTCAAACTACTGGAGTCATATAAAGTGATATTGTTTGACTTATTTTATTTTCAGGTTTTGCAATATATAAGAACTACGGTAAACTAAGCTATAGAAATATATAAACAATTAATTTCCTCAATAATAAACAATAAACTAGTAATTAATATATATTTTGTCTGGATTGAGTGACGATTTTAGATTATATGATAAAATAAACATGTTGCAAAAGTGCACATTTTTGTTAGTTTCAATCTTTTAAAACATTTAATTTCCTATATTAAAAATAAATAAATGTTTAAAGTTATCTCGACGTCTTTAATTTTCAGGATAAAAGAGGGAAAACAGAATTTTGTTATGTTTCAACTCTTCTACAATGATGACGTACTTTTCTGTTGTATCGCCTAAATTCATTATTTCAATACCTTTATTACATTACTTACACTAGCAATTAAAACACAATTTTTATGTTTGTTAATATACGTTCCCAAGTCCTGGTGTTAATAAAAGATGGTTTATATATGAGTTAGTAATAATTATTTTCAAAATAAAGGTGACTTTACGACAACTATATTGCCATCTTCATCAGGCCAATAATTCTGCTTGTAGTGTACCCCGTACAATAAATTGTATACGCCACTGTTAATATATGTTTATATTTAAATTTAAGATACTTGAGAAATCTATGGGTAGTAAATAACCAGAAAAGAGATAGGGATCCCCCTGATCGCCTGATCCCTTAGTCCACTGATTTCCTGATATTATGATCTCCTGATCCCTTGACCTCCTGATCCCCTGATCCCCAGATAAGAATTGTTAACGTTCCCCGCAGGCAGAAGATTCTAACTTGAAATTGACCTCCATTCAACTGGGCAACAGTCTGACCGAACTAGTCTAAAGCCAACTAATATATCTCTAAGCCTTTCGCCAACGTTCAATCTCAACATTATTAAGAGCTTGGTAATTTGTTGAGGGATAACACAACAATAAGTAAAACATTCGCTGCACAAACATCGGCTGACGTCTGTACACTGTTGCCAGATTTGCCACTTATTTCAGACTGACATAGAGTATCTTAAAGCAGTGTAATATCTATGTAGAACCGTGTAAACATTACGGGACGATATCTTAAAGCAGTGTAATATCTATGTAGAACCGTGTGAACATTACTAGACGATATCTTATAGCAGTGTAATATCTATGTAGAACCGTGTAAACATTACGGGACGATATCTTATAGCAGTGTAATATCTATGTAGAACCGTGTAAACATTACGGGACGATATCTTAAAGCAGTTTAATATCTATGTAGAACCGTGTGAACATTACGGGACGATATCTTAAAGCAGTGTAATATCTATGTAGAACCGTGTGAACATTACGGGACGATATCTTAAAGCAGTGTAATATCTATGTAGAACCGTGTAAACATTACGGGACGATATCTTAAAGCAGTGTAATATCTATGTAGAACCGTGTAAACATTACGGGACGATATCTTAAAGCAGTTTAATATCTATGTAGAACCGTGTGAACATTACGGGACGATATCTTAAAGCAGTGTAATATCTATGTAGAACCGTGTGAACATTACGGGACGATATCTTAAGCTTAGTCTTGTATAGTCGCAGGTTTTGTGTAGTACATCTTAAGGGTTTCTAAAAATTTATATTTATTAATACCACTTGGCAAAAAAAACCACTTACTGTTATTTTTCAGCACACTCGTTTTTCACTAGAGCAGTGCATTGTTCAATGCTATGAGACACGGACAAAAGTCTTATGACTTGAGTCTTGTCCGTGACTTACAGCATTGAATAATGCACTGATCTATCGTTTGCTGATACCAACAAAAGTGATATCAACAAAAAAAGCTAGTGGTATGTTGTCATTAAAAAGCTTAACAGGCTCTTGAAAATTCTAACAATCTGGCAAAAAGCCTAATATTCGTTAAAAGTTAGTTATGTTTGTTTATCCTTTTATATATATACTGAATTTATATTATATATATATATATATATATATATATATACATATATATTTCCAGGCAAAAGACCAATTATGGTTTTCATCGCCTAGTAAATATATATAATAAAATATGTATTCTTGTGTATTAATGAAAATATATAAGGAAAATACAAATACAAGAATAATTTATTAAACCATACAATTCAAAGCTTTTCGTTAACAAACTGTAACAGCATCATCAGGAATAACAAAGAATGTCATAGATACAAGCGTTAATTAGATATCTTATTTTTTCATATATATATATATATATATATATATATATATATATATATATATATATATATAGTGTGTTGCGTGCACTCGTTTATACGTGGCTGCGTAGTATGAGCCAAGGCAGACAAGTTTCTTCAGCTAGCCTTTGATAAATACTTTTTTATTTTATTCTCATTCAAACTCACTAGTGCGTCTTGTATCCATTTCTATATGTAAGTTTCAGATCTGAAGGTTCTCTTGAGATTCGCTTGCTTTTGCAACATAGACGCTTTCAAGCAGTGATAACAGCCTTCAGGAACTCTGCGTTTGAGAGAAATCATCCTATTACAAAATATCTTATGACGTCATTCTTTAAATCACCGATGCTAACGATAGAGTTAATCCATCCACTGCCTCATACAATCGGCGTTGGCATTCTTCTTCTACTGATGTAACCACGGCCTTTACAATCGTTAAGTTACGTCATCGCTTAGAAACGACGATTGGAACCGGCTATTTAACACGTTCTCCTTGTAAAGCTAGAATTATATATAATATAACGTTATGTTCACCACCTCATTATTCAAAATATTTGGAAATTTTCGAAATTTGTTCTTAAAACAATTGTTTGAAAATATATTAAATAAAAATATTTGCGTTTATAACCATCAAAGCATAACCTAAATAATTTATTTTTTGTATGTAGTTGAGTTGTTAACTAATTCAACTAATAAGATGCATATTTGTACGATGAAAAGTAAAAGAGGGATTTCGGCGTGCTGTATATTTCGGTTTCATGTGAGCTTTTGGATGTTAGTCAGAGTTTCTAATGCTGGCCTTTGCAAAGGAACAAAGGCCGGGCCGTAATATGCTTGCAACTTAATAGGAAATTCCACTGAGTAAAGTTTTAGCGAAGTGCCTTTAGCTAACTTTATCCGCTAGCTTCTAAACAGCTGTCATTCAAAAGCTTCTACGGTTTTCTGTGCTTATGCCTATAATAGCCAATAGTGAGCCGACGCGTTGCAAATACTTGTTCTACATGCTCTTACATTAAATGTAAAAATACATTTACAGGCTTTGGTATTGGTGGCTTTCGTATAATTAATTCAATATATTTTTTGTCGGTCTATCTCTCTTTCCTTCTCTTCATCTTTTTGTCTCTCTTTTCTTTTCCTCTCTCCTTTTTTCTCCTTCTCTTTATATTGAAGTTTGTGTGTTTTTTTGTTTAATTTCATTTCCCTACTTTGTTCGTACTTAATATACATGTATCATTATTTATTCTCGGTGGTACAGAGGGCAGACACCTATTACATGATAAAACTACAATTATATTCTTTGGTATTGAGGACTTTTGTATTTGTAATTGTATATTTTTTTATATGTCTGTTTACCCTCCCTTCCTTTCGTCTTTCTCTCTCTCTCTTTCTCTCTATTTCTTTTCCCACTCTCCTTCTTTCCTCTCTCTCTCTCTCTCCCTCTCTCTGTCTGTCTCTCTCTCTCTCCCTTCCTCTCCCTCTCTCCCTTCCTCTCTCTCCCTCTCTCTCTCTCCCTCTCTCTTTCTCCCCCCCTCTCTCTCTCTCTCTCTCTCTCTCTCTCTCTCTCTCACTCTCTTTCTTTCTCTGTGTGTTTATTCATTTCGTTTCTGTTCTGTTTTACCACATTCTATGTAGACCCTTCTGTAACTCCGAAAATAAAAAGTTCTACTCTTTATTCAAAATCTTCCTTTAAAGATTCTACTTGATTCTATACCCTTTGAAGGTAGTATAGCGAAACTGATTCCTAAACCAAGTTTACGTTAAATAAAATGTTTGGGTCTAAAATAATACACAAGGTAGGAAACTGTGGTTGATTTGTAGAGAATGATTATTCAATAAGACAACGTTTGTACAACTAATTTGTGTCCTTTTCAAGTCATTATCAAACTTATGGCCTACAGAAAGAACATCGACATTGTCCGTCGTTACTGTATTGGCAGCGATATAAGTTTAATAACGACTTGAAATGCACAACGAATTAGTTTTAGAAACGTCGATCTAATAAATAATCATTCTTGTCTCGTTAAAACAACTAACTTTTTCTATTCCTACTATTAGTTCACACTCCCAAGATATATATATATATATATATATATATATATATATATATATATATATATATATATATATATATATATAATACTTTTTCTTGTTTAATAATTTAAAACAACATAGGTTATTCAAATACAAGGATATAAAATAATAAATATTCTTGTATGGATATAAAATAATAAATATTCTTGTATTTGAATAACCTATGTTGTTTTAAATATATATATATATATATATATATATATATATATTATATATATTATAATAATTTTACCTTGTTGTGATGAGGCACCTTTCGGTCACTTGACCATTGTCGAATCACTGATTATTTTTTCTGGTGTAGATGTTCGGTCCGTGGTGTTGGTATTTGTTGACGTTACATGCATTTTCTTTTGATCTGCGTGTATAATGTTTTTATATAGTATGTCTTCTGTATATGTGGTCTGTAGGTTCATTAAATTGTTGTGTGTGTTTTTATAAATGTGGTATTTTTTTAGTGAGTTTAATTCTATTGGGTTATTATTTTTTTCAAGTATGGTTAGGTTATTTTCGTAGTTTGTTATTTCATGTTTATGTTCATGTCTATATATATATATATATATATATATATATATATATATTTTCGTAGTTTGTTATTTCCATTTTATGTTCATGTCTATATATATATATATATATATATATATATATATATATATATATATATATATATATATATTTTCGTAGTTTGTTATTTCCATTTTATGTTCATGTCTATATATATATATATATATATATATATATATATTTTCGTAGTTTGTTATTTCCATTTTATGTTCATGTCTATATATATATATATATATATATATATATATATATTTTCGTAGTTTGTTATTTCCATTTTATGTTCATGTCTATATATATATATATATATATATATATATATATATATATATATATATTCGTAGTTTGTTATTTCCATTTTATGTTCATGTCTATATATATATATATATATATATATTTATATTCGTAGTTTGTTATTTCCATTTTATGTTCATGTCTATATATATATATATATATATATATATATATATATATATATATTTTTTTTAGTTTGTTATTTCCATTTTATGTTCATGTCTATATATATATATATATATATATATATATATATATATATATATATATATATTTTCGTAGTTTGTTATTTCCATTTTATGTTCATGTCTATATATATATATATATATATATATATATATATATATATATATATATATATATATATATATTTTCGTAGTTTGTTATTTCCATTTTATGATCATGTCTATATATATATATATATATATATATATATATATATATTTTCGTAGTTTGTTATTTCCATTTTATGTTCATGTCTATATATATATATATATATATATATATTTTTTTTTTTTTGTAGTTTGTTATTTCCACTTTATGTTCATGTCTATATATATATATATATATATATATATATATATATATTTTCGTAGTTTGTTATTTCCATTTTATGTTCATGTCTATATATATATATATATATATATATATATATATATATATATATATATTTTCGTAGTTTGTTATTTCCATTTTATGTTCATGTCTATATATATATATATATATATATATATATATATATATATTCGTAGTTTGTTATTTCCATTTTATGTTCATGTCTATATATATATATATATATATATATATATATTTTCGTAGTTTGTTATTTCCATTTTATGTTCATGTCTATATATATATATATATATATATATATATATATATATATATATATTCGTAGTTTGTTATTTCCATTTTATGTTCATGTCTATATATATATATATATATATATATATTTTTTTTGTAGTTTGTTATTTCCATTTTATGTTCATGTCTATATATATATATATATATATATATATATATATATATATATATATATATATATATATATTTTCGTAGTTTGTTATTTCCATTTTATGTTCATGTCTATATATATATATATATATATATATATATATATATATATATATATATATATATATTTTCGTAGTTTGTTATTTCCATTTTATGTTCATGTCTATATATATATATATATATATATATATATATATATATATTCGTAGTTTGTTATTTCCATTTTATGTTCATGTCTATATATATATATATATATATATATATATATATATATATATATATATATATATATATATATATTTTCGTAGTTTGTTATTTCCATTTTATGTTCATGTCTATATATATATATATATATATATATATATATATATATATATATATATATATTTTCGTAGTTTGTTATTTCCATTTTATGTTCATGTCTATATATATATATATATATATATATATATATATATATATATATATATATATATATATATATATATTTTCGTAGTTTGTTATTTCCATTTTATGTTCATGTCTATATATATATATATATATATATATATATATATATATATATATATATATATATATATATATATTCGTAGTTTGTTATTTCCATTTTATGTTCATGTCTATATATATATATATATATATATATATATATATATATATATATATATTCGTAGTTTGTTATTTCCATTTTATGTTCATGTCTATATATATATATATATATATATATATATATATATATATATATATATTTTCGTAGTTTGTTATTTCCATTTTATGTTCATGTCTATATATATATATATATATATATATATATATATATATATATATTCGTAGTTTGTTATTTCCATTTTATGTTCATGTCTATATATATATATATATATATATATATTTTCGTAGTTTGTTATTTCCATTTTATGTTCATGTCTATATATATATATATATATATATATATATATATATATATATATATATATATTTATATTCGTAGTTTGTTATTTCCATTTTATGTTCATGTCTATATATATATATATATATATATATATATTTTTTTTGTAGTTTGTTATTTCCATTTTATGTTCATGTCTATATATATATATATATATATATATATATATATATATATATATATATATATTTTCGTAGTTTGTTATTTCCATTTTATGTTCATGTCTATATATATATATATATATATATATATATATATATATATATATATATATATATTTTCGTAGTTTGTTATTTCCATTTTATGTTCATGTCTATATATATATATATATATATATATATTCGTAGTTTGTTATTTCCATTTTATGTTCATGTCTATATATATATATATATATATATATATATTTTCGTAGTTTGTTATTTCCATTTTATGTTCATGTCTATATATATATATATATATATATATATATATATATATATATATATATATATATATTTTCGTAGTTTGTTATTTCCATTTTATGTTCATGTCTATATATATATATATATATATATATATATATATATATATATATATTCGTAGTTTGTTATTTCCATTTTATGTTCATGTCTATATATATATATATATATATTTATATTCGTAGTTTGTTATTTCCATTTTATGTTCATGTCTATATATATATATATATTTTTTTTGTAGTTTGTTATTTCCATTTTATGTTCATGTCTATATATATATATATATTCGTCGTTTGTTATTTCCATTTTATGTTCATGTCTATATATATATATATATATATATATATATATATATATATATATATATATATATTCGTAGTTTGTTATTTCCATTTTATGTTCATGTCTATATATATATATATATATATCTTGTTCAAATTTTCAGTCATTAACAAAATAAATTTCATTCGTTCAAATACATTTTTAAAATTTGTAGTGGATGACACTTGACGTTACAGTTTTATCTCAAATTTTCATTCGCCATTTATTTTAAATCAATTAATTTTAGTTTTATATGGGGGGAAAACAATTCACAATAGGGGCAAGGTATGCAATAAATTTATTTTGTCCCATTTGACTTAAAGCCATTTGATTCCATAAAACAGCTGACTTTATATTGTAGGTTATGTTGTAATTAGCTGTTTTAACGCGTAAGTAATGTTACTTTATGTTAAATTGTACATTATAATTAAAAAGTAAGTTAGATAAAGTATGTCCATCTTCCCCTGAGTGGGAATTTAGTTTAGAAGAATTTTGTTTATATTACTTGCTATGGTATAATTAACTAAATTAATTTGCTAACAGGATTCAAAGGAGACAATATTTTCATTCAACCTAACTGATAAGACCTTAGATAACTTTATGTCGGAGTTTAACGACACCTTGCGACAGTGTTTGTAACTAATCTACAGTGCACTACCGCAGCAACGTCGTTCTACCGCTTTATTATTTACAGTACAATAGAGAGATGTTTCAAAACCAATAAATTCAAACACTATATACCCGGAATTACTCTTCTATCGTATTTTAATAACATTGTGTAAAATAATTTTGTCAATCGGCGACACATTACGTTTCATTGTAAACAGTTTTTGCAACAATACTGAACGCAGCCGAACATTCATTCTGCTATTAGGGGGAGGGGCGGTATATGTAGTGAATTTCGATATTCTATTGGGACTCAGTACTTCTTTATATTCCAAGGCAAAATTTTGAAAGTTAGGTTTAATTTGACGTCAATAAAAAAATTTACACTTATAAAAAATTAGTAAAATATTTTGTTCCTAATTTAAATACATTCCAAATTGAAATAATATTCAAATAATATAAATTGAAAAATAAATATATATAAATAAATAAATAAATATATATATATATATATATATATATATATATATATATACATTGTAGTATTTATTTAGAAAATAGGATAACAGCCTTGCAAGATAAACCATGCCTTAAAAGGAAACTGAATTTTCAGGAAAAAAATAGAAGTTAACAAGACAAATTTGAAAATTCGTTACAAACTTCATCTGTTACAATGAATTTCTCATGGGTATAAATCATAGCCTGTGCATTTAGATGTTCTTTCTAATTATTATATCAGAGAATCCGATGTTAACGCCAGAACAAGCTACGTGCCTTTGTGTAGGAAATGATCTTGAAGCTACAACATTTAAATGTATTTATAACAGGATACAATGTGTTACAAATCTGGCAATTTTAAGTAATATTTGAAGCAGTAAAAGATTTTAAAAAAATGTTTGTAACCTTTCTGGGGTAGGTGATAAACCAAAACCCCTCGCTACGATCGTGTACCTTTAAATAACATATAATAAAATCAAACATATACTAATAACATGGTAACTAATTTCATTTCTGGAGATACAAATATCAAAAACAAATTTTAAATTGCAAACAGTTTCAAAGTCGAGGGCATTCCACCAATTGTAATCCTAATTTCATGTTACAGGTTACTAAATAGTTCATATTACAACACATAGGGCATAACAATTTCGTCTTCACGTAACTACGTGCCCATTCAAAGCCACGATCGCGATAGGTATTTGAAAGTCATGTGTTATAACCAAGCCCTTTAGCATGTCCCACCTGTTGTGTAGGATTTGGCACTGCGTCTATAATTATCTGCCATTATTCCAACCAATCTAAATACCAAAGTAACAATAGGTGTGTGAAAGCGGGACACGGTGGACCAGGAATGCGACTGTCACGTGACCACAAGTAACGATTATGTAAACAGCATTCAGGCGTTAATAGTCACACGTAACAGTTCAGGGGTTTAATTAAAACTGAACGAATTGTCATTGTTACGTCATTGTAGTCGGGTGCTTAAACCTCTCAGAGAACGATCACGTGCGTAATCGTATTAAAAAGTCAGAAGCAACAATCTTCGTACCAGGCAAAATCCTTCATACCAGGGAAACGTCATTGTACCAGGCAAAAGTCATTGTATCAGGCAATCGTTTTCGTACCAAGCAACAACCTCCCTATTGGGCAAAAGACTTCGTACCAGGTAATAGTCTTCATCTAGGCAACAGTCTTCATAAAGGCAACAGACTTCATCTAGACAACAGTCTTCGTACCAGGCAGCTGTCTTCGTACCAGGCAACAGTTTTCTTACTGTAAAATAGTCTTCGTACTAGGTAACAGTCTTTGTACCAGGTAACAGTCTTCGTGTCATGCAACAGTTTTCGTACTAGACAATAATCTTCGTACCAGGTAACAGTCTTCGTACTAGACAATAGTCTTCGTGCCATGCAACAGTTTTCGTACTAGACAATAGTCTTCGTACCAGGCAACACTTTTCGTACTAGACAATAGTCTTCGTACCAGGCAACAGTCTTCGTGCCATGCAACAGTTTTCGTACTAGACAATAGTCTTCGTACCAGGCAACAGTTTTCGCGCCATGCAACAGTTTTCGTACTAGACAATAGTCTTCGTACCAGGCAACAGTTTTCGTAGTAGACAATAGTCTTCGTGCTATGCAACAGTTTTCGTACTAGACAATAGTCTTCGTACCAGGCAACAGTCTTCGTGCCATGCAACAGTTTTCGTACTAGACAATAGTCTTCGTACCAGGCAACAGTCTTCGTGTCATGCAACAGTTTTCGTACTAGACAATAGTCTTCGTACCAGGCAACAGTTTTCGTACTAGACAATAGTCTTCGTACCAGGCAACAGTTTTCGTACTAGACAATAGTCTTCTTACCAGGCAACAGTCTTCGTGCCATGCAACAGTTTTCGTACTAGACAATAGTCTTCGTACCAGGCAACAGTCTTCGTGTCATGCAACAGTTTTCGTACTAGACAATAGTCTTCGTACCAGGCAACAGTTTTCGTACTAGACAATAGTCTTCGTACCAGGCAACAGTTTTCGTACTAGACAATAGTCTTCTTACCAGGCAACAGTCTTCGTGCCATGCAACAGTTTTCGTACTAGACAATAGTCTTCGTACCAGGCAACAGTTTTCGTACTAGACAATAGTCTTCGAACCAGGCAATAGTTTTCGTAGAGCGCCAAAGGAGATACGAAACCGACATCTTCTCACATTATAGCCTTACAAAGAAAGAGGGATGACTAGATATCGTTATTAAGACGTAGGCCTGTAATATAATTAAAGACTCAGCCCGACTAAGAAAAACTATTTACCCATAAAGCTAGAATGCCGCTTGAAAAAACGTAAATAATAATTCAACAATTTCTGGTGCAACACAAACAACATATTACAGCTTCTAATGGTCTGGAAGATATGCTTGAACTGAATGTCCTAACTGGTTTCCTTTGAGTTTAGACAATCCCGAGTAATGATGCATCGTATTGGAAACACGCACTAAAGATAATTTATTACAAAACGTGTTGCATTTTTGTATAATTCCATTAAAAAGTCGGTTGTACTAATTTTTATCTCATAAGTAAATACCCAATCCGTCCACACAGGGCACTTTATGAATATGGTTTTCCCCTTAAAACAAACATTTTATCAGTTTGTTTGTACTTGTAATATTCTACTTTGCGTTTTATTTCTTTGTATCTTAAGTGCTATCGTACTACTTTTACACCCCTGTTCATGTTTTTTTATATAGTATCTAGTTTTTACCTTAATTTTAACATTCACTCATGGCTTACATTGTTTCCAAGTCTCCACACAATGCTAATCATATTTTCTCCCTGTTCGTAAAGGTCTCCAGTACTCACATAGCATCACGTACATTGGGGTAGCTAACTCTACCTAATGGCTCTCATGATTTTGTTAAAATGGCGTGGGAAAATATTCGTAGTTACATTAAAGCAGCAACCTTTGAAACTTACGTTCAGCGTAACTCGAAAGTTAACGTTATATTCCAAATAATTAAAATGAAAAGATCCAGGGTAATTCGTCCGTAACGTTTGCTTAACTAATTACACTGATTGCGTAAACGCTCCCCGGCTTAATTAAAGTCAAATTATATTTACCTCTGTAATGGTGGGGCGGGATGTCTCGATGGTCGTTTATCTGAGGAAATTTCATTTCGATCGTTGAAATATCTTCTAAACGACAAGAATGCAAAAGGAATCAAGCTCGTTAAATAATTCAGATATAAAAAGGTTTTTGTCGTATTTTTAAAGTACATTAAAATTTATTGTAATTTTAGTAAAAAATAAGAAGTTGGTGCTAGTTTACGTAATTACTTGACGCAATTACTAGAGCAAGAAAAATGGAAACTTTCGTTCAGCGTTTAAATGATAGAAACATTTCAGATATATTCAGGATTAAATACAAAATATTGGGGAAATTTATCTACAGATAAAACTGAAAAAGATTATAATATGAGACTAAAAATGTTCATTAGTGGGAGAATATCCCCCTAATTCCGTTTGCTTTTACTTACTGAGTTTACGGAACGCTTACTGAGTTAATAAGATTCATAATAAGTGATCGATTCGGGTTTTTACTTGAAAATACAGATAAAGAAGTAGCAGAACTTTAGTTTTTAGAACAAAGATGGAGTAAAAATTAGTTGTGCAAGAAATAAGTAATATAAAATTTAATGTTTTAAAATCAGGATACTTCTTATTATATATTTCTATTAATATAGATAAGGTAACATAACCTATGCGTCAAAGAAACTGTTCTACAATGTAAACTACATCGTTAAATCTGTAGCTGTCTTATGAAATCATGTGTCAACACTTATTTAATGTAAAATGGGACGAAATAACTATATTGCATACTTTGCCCCTATTGTGAAAAGTTTTTCTCCCAAATTTAATCAATGGAATAGTATTTGGAAAATACTGTATTAACAATACGTGGTATCGACTACGAGTAAAAACAGTATTTGAATTTGAGTGGATGAAAAAATGGTACTTTACTAACGATTGAAAATTAGAACAAGGTATATTCAAGATGTATTGAGACGGTGTGCACTAATAGCAGGAATTAAAAATAATAAAGAAACAGAAATTATATTGTCTGTTATTTTAGTATGTTTTACTTGAGAATGGCCAAATGGTTGAGATGCTAAAAGAAGTATTTATTCAGTAACTAGCCGTATATTTATTTGTGATATTCGTCAAAGTCCTAATTATTCACTAAGAACAACAGATTCATTTTGTTGTAAGAGATCTATCTTTAGTTGTGTGTTTTGTTGAGGAGACTTAGTTTATGTTTATAAGTGCATTTATTATATTAATATTATTCCTGATCAATATCATTATAATATTTACTTAGTTTTTATTTATAAGGTTAATAAACTAATTATTCCCGGTTAATTTCATAAAATACATAATATTTGTTAGAATATAAACGGCGAGTTTCGTCTTAACACAAATGTTATCATTCTATTAGGTTAATTAGAGAAGAATACACAAATTCAATAAACTAAAAGATTCAATCAAAATCTCACTATAGTTTATTAATTCATACAGGCTAGTTTCGACGACGATGTCGCCTTCATCGCTGATTGGCTACTACTACCAATGCCATATATTAATAAACTAATTTATAGAAAGATTTTGAGTAAAATCTTTTAATATTTACCGTTGTGAAGCATTCCAAAAATGTATTTCTGCAAATAGTCAGTTAAGCATAAAATAACCTTTCTTCTCCCATAAAAAGTAATTTTTCACTTTTGGTAATGAATTAAAATTTTCATTAAATAAAACTAATGAAGCCACTTGCGTTTTGTATCGATTGTTGCTTTAGCCTTCAGGAAATACTAACGTATTTAGTACTCCTCAGATAAATGAGGCAGTGATAAAATATTTATATGAGGCTTGCATCGCGATTTGATCAATAACCATTCGCAGGTTGAAGTGGACCTAATGCATCTCAATGGTCCTTCATCTTGTTTAATTGGAAATAATAACCCGTTGAGTGGACTCGTGGGTGTTTGGTTAAATTTCATGGTAGAATGTCAGTGCGAGTGATGTTTTGAGAAGTTTCTAGGTTTCAGGAGTATTTTATAAGGTATAATATTATGGAGACATTCTATTAGAAGTATTTATTATATTAGAAGTAGGAATGACAGATCTAAAATTAAACTTATTTAATGAAGCGAGCTTCATTACAAAAACTACCTTCACTTTATAAAACCATAGGATAAAGAAGCATCTTACAGCTTAAGCTGTATCAAACTCTAGAAGACATCTTTCACAAAATAAATCATAATCAAATTTGAAAATAACATAAAGTGATAACCATCGAGTAGCTCAAGATATGCATATGTTATAACATTAAAAGCAGACAAAAAGGTTAAAAATAAGGGACGCTGGAAGAAATAAACACCTAAAAGTATTTTGGAAAATAAATTGAAATAAAACGAAGATTAAGGAAACGAAAGAGAAAACAATTACATTATCATAAAAGAAAATAGAAGTCAGTACATCTAGCTAGATCAAATAGCGAAGAAAAGACATAACTAACAGGATAAAGTAAACAGTTAGATTAGCAGGGTGTCGTATGTTAAACTCTCACACAACCTGGAAAACAGAAACAAATAAAATAATATTACTGTTAATATTCTACTCAAAAACTGTGCAATGGAAAACAAAAACAAACAAAAAAAACTTAAAATACTACCATCATCAGATAGTATAGAGTTCTTCCAGCGTAAGTTAATTCTATAATTAATTATATAAAGTAACATAACCAATGCTTTAAAACAGCTGTTCTACTACATAAACTATAAAACTATAAAATCATCTGTTTTATGAAATCATATGTCATCACTTATTGTAAACCATAAGGTGCAAAATAACTATATTACATACCAAGCCTTTTAGTGAAACGTTTTCCTCCCATGTAAAACTATATTAACTATTCAAATTCAATTAATGAATTAATATTTGAAAAAACTGTATTAAGTTCAATTGGCATCCACTACAAGTTTAAAGAATTGTATTTGAAATTTAGTGGACGAATAAAAGTATTTTATTAACGGTTGAAAATTTGAAAAAAATATATATGGAGAGTGTGAAGTAATAGAATCAATTAAAATATTGTTCACTTTTAATACACAATGTTTATCTTTGTGAAATATTGAATAAACACCAAACATTTTTATAAGACTTGTAGAATATTTAAATCTGAAATGTTTAAATACAGAAATACATAGGTTACAAAAAAAACGAACTTTATTGAATTTAAAACATTTATAAATATGCAATATAATCTTTATTTATATTTACTGTAATTCATATATTCGTTTTCTTGTAGTATAATAAATACATGAAAGTATTTCAAGTACAAGAAGTGTTTATATATATATTTGAGAAATAATTATTTTGATGTATTGAGAAATATATAAATTTAAAACAAATCTTGTACTTCAAATATGTTTATTTATACATATGCAACTTTGCAACATTGTTTTTATGTATTCACTCATCACATACACTTTAATGTACTTGAACAAGAATCTTACTTGGTATATATGCGAGTCGATATTCGTCAACGTTAAATACGTGTTTTCATGATAAGCTCGAAAAATGAGAACAAGTAATTATTGTTTTAGAAAGTCGACTGCATATATACCAACTAAGATTCTTGTTCAAGTACATTAAAGTGTTAGTGATATATATATATATATATATATATATATATATATATATATATATATATATATGAAACAAATAAAAACATACACAAAACTCACAAATTAATCATTTATTTACTCAATGATTATACTTCCTTGTAATGGTTAATTTGTGAGTTTTGTGTATGTTTTTATTTGTTTCTAACATAACCTCACAAGCTAAGCTCAAAGAATATTTGTATTTATATATATATAGTACCAGCATCTTCAGGAAAATAATTATCTAATAAAATATTTTTACAAAATTTTGTAAAAATATTTTATTAGATAATTATTTTTCTGAAGATGCTGGTACTATTTTATCGGCGAAAAGCTTTGAATAAATATATTCATTAAAAGTATTATTGTTTTTGAAATATTTTTAATTTAATATATATATATATATATATATATATATATATATATATATATGATTTTAACACCTGATCAAAGCAAAAAAAGTTTTTAAGTCTCCAAGCAATGATAATCATATTTGCTTCCCGTTCGTAAAAGTCCCCAGTACTTACTAATTATTGGTTATCATAGGTTGTGTATATAGTATCAATATATATTTATATAGTCTTGTTATTTGGAGAGAAAAGAGGAACTAACTAATCGAATCATTTCATTTAAAAGTTAATAAATATCGGCCAAACAAAACTTTTAATATTCTTCAAAATAATCTGATTTGTTTATATATTTCTATTGTTAAACTAGCGTCATCAAAGATAATATTTTCTTATTTAAAGATAGGCTTGTTGATGTCAGTTCAGACAACGAAACCAATAATGCAATAAGATAATGAAATTCTATCTGGCCAAAGAGATTATTATATTTACTTAACTCATTAAACATTTTAGATTTAGCATTTGAAAATGTCCATCGTATCCTGGATGTCAAGACTAATGAAATACCAATGTCGGTTTATTCAGTTTAATCTCGTATTGATTTATTCAGGTCAGATGTTTCAAATAAACAAATTTGTTCTTATCTCTAGACAATGTCATAAGAAGTTTTAGAATTACAGTTCTGTATTTTCGTTTTTATAGAAAATAGGCTCGTAGCGAATATTACTATTGTAACTGGAAGGTAATCCGGTAGCTGTACTTGAGGTCAAATCTAGGATTCCACGTTGCACTCTTCAGTATGTATTTTATTGGCTACGCTCCGCTTCTCCCGGCATGATATGAGGGAGGGTTGCAAAATGCCCTGTAGTTATTGGTAGATCAGACCCACGCGGAATACAAAGAGAGGGAATCTTGCAGACTGTTGTCTATAGATGATGGCTTGATCACGTGACTAGAGAACTGATCGGGAGGGTTAGCACGTGCTGCTATCTGCCGGTCTGCGGTAGAGGGTGGGTTTATAAATAATGCAAGTTGGAAGGATATTTTAAGAGGGCAAATATAACACGATGTCTGGATGGTTGAGTTTTGAAAATTATTGTTTCGAGTTTATTTCGTTTTTACTAATCCGGCATGAAGCATTAAGTACCGCTCTAGAACGAATCCACTTTGTTCGCAGACAATATTCACTCGTAGATTTAAAGGATTATTTCCGTGAACGGCCATTATACTTCCAGGCTTTCGAAATAAAAATTAATAAAAATGTTGAAACCGCGGCCATATTAATCTGGACTGGCCGCACGATGTTGATTTCAATAAAGTATGTTTACCACAATAAAGTAGCTAATCTCTTTTTAATTAAAACAGATGGTATAAAATCAGCTGTTCCTCGCTATAGAGTTTATTCTACCTCTGTTTGGAGACTTTAAAGTATTAACAAATCCACTGTTTTGTCTTAATTAGTTTTATATGAACACTATGTATGAGAACTTGAGTGGTCGCTCTGCAAAGCAGTTTCTAAATATTATTGACTTGCTTATACGGCCTTGCCTACTATCTAGTGTGTTTTGTTTAAAAGCGAAAAAGAGGGAAATATTGTGGAAAAAGAATAATGGTGAAAAGAAGTTACGACATAACCTCCTTGTTAAAAAACACTGTAATAGATACTTAAGAGGGGCATCTCCCATCTAGCATATTGATACTATTTATTACCTCAACGATTACAATTTCAAAATTCTGACACCCTCCTGATTGACTAGCGTCAGGCCCAAGACTCAAGGTATCAGAATGGAATAGAACTACGACCTTACTGTAAGACTTGGACTGGTGATCACCTAGGACGAGACGATCTCCAAAGAGACACTACAGTTTCTACCGCATTTTCATAAATACTCAGTACGAATAAAATCTTTCGAGCAGCAGGTTTTCAGTACCAAGTCTTATTGGTTCGGTCCTGGTTTTTGTACATTCATGCAGTGTGCTGTGAGGAAAGTGTAGAGAAAATATAATCATGAAAAAATAAAAATGTTAACAATGAGTACTTGTCTTCTGATACAACTTCCTTGAGAGAAACCTAAAGATCCTTCAGTAGAGCGTCTCCTTACAGCATATGAAAACAACACCCCAACGAATCCAGCCTCAAACTTTTCACTAACTCCCGGACGTTAATATAAGGCCTGGTCTAGTCTCTGGAACGAGACGGAACTCCAAATAGACCCTACAGTTTCGACCACTTATCCAACAAAATAACTTTCGGCTCCCTAAATACCCCGACTGGTTAGTTTAGCCCAAGCAGTGTAATTAGACCTTTTATCTACTCTCGTTTGGCCTTGCCTAAGAGCCGAAACCTCAGACGCAAAATGTAGTCCTGGTTAGGAATAAACATATCCCGTGAGACCTTGATAGCCTCCATGTCTTGCATACTATACTTTTGTCATTTACCGACACCCTTTCGCCATTGCTTTTGTCATATACATCTGCCTCATTAGGTTATCATTTTCCATTTGTTTGTACAATTGCAATCTTCTTCCCTCTATTTCTTCTTGTTTTTTGTTTCTCTTTCGAAGTACTTAGAGGTATGTTTATTCGCGTCTTGTTTATTCTTCGCATATGCCTTACTAAAGCACAAAGAATACTCTATCATTAGTTGTCGTATCACGGTTATTTTAAAGACTTTTTTCAGTTAAATATAGGCTTAGAAATCAATTCAAAATGTAATACATTTTTGGAACGACAATTTACGGGGAACCAGAATTCTGCGTAAATAAATTTAATACTAAAACGCAATTTAATCTGTACTGTAAACTTCCCTTTCATAGAATTTTTTTTTACTAGCAAATAAAAGTAGTAATAAAATAAGTTAGGTCTATTTACTTTTTTACCTATAATATTAAAATAATTGTTTTCAATATTAAAAGTGACCGTTTTGATGGTTGCTTGTAAAATTCAGAATTTGTTTCCTCACTTTTACAGGTACAATAACTAGCAATTAACTACACAATTCACTTCTAGCGGAAAGTTGTATTTATACCACAACAAAACCCAACGTTAGTGTGTTACCATAGCAACCGGTGGTAAATTACAAACAAAGTTGTAATATCAGCTGACAGAAATGTCAATGTGCGGTGTTGTCGAACTAAGTTCATGTCAGGTTAGTTTATGCTACATTATAGACAGAGATAATTCGAAAATGTCTACTATTTTGATAAAAATTAACTCGGTGAGGCATTTACGTTTATCTTTGATAAATTTACTGCTTGCTGAACTTGCATAAATTCGGAAAGATAATTTGTTCAGTTCAAATATAAAATACCTGACACATCGTTTGAAAATGTTTTAACATTAGCATTGAATTAATTTCATATTAACGAATAATAGTAGATCTCGCCCTAGACTGGCGCGGACCCACCCCTAACTTGGCCGCTACGTAACCTAGGACTATAGGGGTAGTTTCGGATGATGCTCAAGGTCACCCCGACCTCGACCCCAGACCCGGGGGTGGGTTCGACCACGTTCAGGGGGGTAGGGGGTAGTTTTTCGAAAAAAAAAAAAACAAAATCGGCCGCTACGTAACCTAGGACTATAGGGGTAGTTTCGGATGATGCGGGCCGACGTCCTGACCCTAACCGTAGCCTTGGGGGTGGTTTTGACCACGTTTAGAGGGGTAGGGGGTAGTTTTTCGAAAAAAATTTTATTTTAACCTAACTCGACCGCTACGTAACCTAGGACTATAGGGGTAGTTTCGGATGACGTAGGGGGTTGACGCCTACCTGATGCCGGCCTGAGGGGTGATTTCGACCGCGTCTAGAGGGGTAGGGGTAGTTTTTCGAAAAAATTTAACTCCAAGCCACTAACCTAAGCTAGCCAAATTGTATCCAACCTAACCCAACCTAAGTGTAGGGGGTGACCTTAGCTACGTTCAGGACCTTCCCCGGCGGATGCTCCGGGGGTGGATTGGGGGTGGGGGGTAGTTTTCGAAAAAATTTGGAAAATCGTGTCTTGAGCGATAGGGTGTGTCTAGAGTGTATTATTGCGTCGGTAGGGGTAGTTTCACCTAGGGGTAGTTTTTACAAAAAATACGAAATTGCCGAAAATCGAACGGTTTGATCAAATGATAGTATGGGATATCTCTAGAGTCCAATAAGGAACGCTGCGGGGACGGTTTCGCCTGTGGGTTATCCTCAGATTGCCAAAAATAATCAGCGGAATAGCTTGGGTGGTGGGGGTAACTTTGGAAAGATTTAATGGTTATCTGATGACGTATCAGCGCCCGAGCGAATCCAGGTAAGTAGTAGGCTCACCCTAACTATAGTGGTCTACCCCAAATGAATCGGGTGATGAGGGGCCCGGGGGTAAACGATTGCCAAACTCAAAATTTGTCTATCCTACTAAATTAATAAACAATACACTCAGCCTTTAAGTAAGCTACACAAGAGCAGGGTAAGGATGGTTGCTATTTCATCTACCAAGACAAATACCCCCACCAAGTCTTAGGTAAAGCTACCATGGAATTAGACCTTAGGTAAAGCTAACATGGAGCAAAGCCTCGGGTAAAAGCTAGCCCGAAGCCTTGCCCTAGGTAAAGTAACCCAGGAACCAGACCTCCGGTAAAGCTACCACGGAGTCGGAGCTTAGGTAAAGCTACCACGGAGTTAGACCTTAGGTAAAGCTAACACGGAGCAAGGCCTTGGGTAAAAGCTATCCCGAAGCCAGCCCATAGGTAAAGTAACCCTGGAACTAGACCTCCGGTAAAGCTACCACAGAGTAGGGACCTAGGTAAAGCTACCATGAAGTTAGACCATAGGTAAAGCAAACACGGAGCAAGGACTCAGGTAAAAGCTATCCCGAAGCCACACCCTAGGTAAAGTAACCCTGGAACGAGAAATCCGGTAAAGCTACCACAGAGTCGGTACCAGGGTAAAGCTACCATGGAGTTAGACCATAGGTAAAGCAAACACGGAGCAAGGACTTAGGTAAAAGCCATCTCGAAGCCAGCCCATAGGTAAAGTAACCCAGGAATCGTACATTAAGTAGGGGTGGTTATCAAATAATATATGAAATTGTCAAAAACCGATCGGTTAGATAAAACTACCAACAATTATACACCGAGTGCAAATAGTCAACAAGTTGAGTCGACCAATCACATTGCAGGGGCCCGGTGGGCCTACGCAAACGGTCTCAGTAAGACGTGAAGGCCCATATACCATGCTAAACCAATATATATATGATAGCCCACATAATGTGTTAAACAAATAAGCAAGCAAGCCTACATACATACTATGCTAGGCCAACATACTATGTCTGTAAACCACGGGCCAAAACCTTCATGACCTGAGCTATTTTCACCTCCTCTATCAGGTTGATCCTGGCAACCGTATAATATGGGGGGTACTATAGGGTACATCTACCAACGCATAATCAATCAAGCCCGCGTAAAGATTTATGACGTATCCGCGTTCGAGCGACTCAGGTATTAGGCCCACCCCAACTAGAGTGTTCTACCCCTAAATGATATGGCTGATGCATGGCAAGGGGTTATGATTGCTAAACTCAAAATTTGTCTATGCTACAAAATAATAAACAAAGCAATAAAGCCCCGTCGTTTCAGGGAATACGCTTGACCGTGTGTTAGACATGTACAGACATGCAGAGATAACGCATTATCTAAAAACCGCAACGGCAATCGGTGACCGCTATAGCAGGCATAAAAACCAGCACGGCTGTGTCGTTGTGAATCTAGGCATGTGTTTATGTTTTGATTACTGTATCAAATTACTGTGTACTGTCGGCATATCAAGGCCTACATATAATCAGAAATCAGTGTAAATAATCAAATAGCCTCAATGGACATCTCCTATAGCTGTAAATGTATCTAGATATAAAGGTATATATCGAGAAACACTAATAATGAGGCCTATCACAAAACGTGAATAAATATATGTTATAAAACGATGCCAAACCAACATGCATGCTATCATACATAGGCTTGTTAAGCCTACATACATGATAGTACACATAACGTGTTAAACAAACATACGTGTAAACCTGCATACATACTATGCTAAGCCGACTTACATGTGCCTACTATGTCGGTAAACAACCGGCCAAGGCCTATATGATCTAAGCCTGACACACATTTACACCTCGTCTATCGGGTAGAACCTGACAACTGTATAATACGGGAAGTACTATATGGTATAGCTAACAACGCATAACCTATCACGCCCAAGACGGTCAACAAATATTACAATATAATTAAAAAAGTTACGCAACCTATATACGAGTACATACAGTGCTAAGCCAACATCCAGGCATATATACTTTGTTAAAACAGCATTCAATATACTCTAAATAGCCATATATACGTTGTTAAACCAATATGCAGGTTAACCTATACACCCTGTATTAGGCCGATACCCCACACAGGCGTATATACTATGTTAGGCCCACATAATGCGTTAAACAAACATGTGTGTAAGCCAGCATACATATTATGCTAAGCCGACAAGGGTATACAAATTATAACACAATATATCTAGCGCATAGTTTAGCTAAACGGCTATCACACACTATCCTACAAGCTGCCCACAAATTACCACATAATACCTGATCAATAACACATAGTATCCGATGCACAACCAGACGAAGGGTTAACATATAGTATCCAGAGGCCTCGCTAATGATTAACACATTGTATCCATAAGGCCTACTATGTCGGTAAACCACAGGCCCAAGCTTATGTGATCAGAGCCTGACACACATTTTCACCCCGTCTATCAGGTAGAACCTCAGGCAGGTGACTGTATAATATGGGAAGTACTATATGGTATAGCTACCAATGCATAACCTATCACGCCCATGACGGTCAGCAAATAATACAATATAATTAAAAAAAAGTCACGCAGCCTATATACATACAATACTAACCAATATAGGCATATATACTATGTTAAACCAACATGCAATATAATCTAAACAGCCATATATACGCTGTTAAACAAATATGCGTGTAAACCCACATAAATACGCCAAGCCAATATCCGTGCTATCATAGATAGGCGTATATACTATGTTAGGCCTACATACTGCGTTAAACAAACATGTATGTAAGCCGACAAGGGCCTACAAATTATATCCAATGCATAGTTTAGCTAAAGGGCTATCACACACTATCCTAAAAGCGGCCCGCAAATTACCACATAATACCTGATACATAGCTTGGCTAATCATTAACACATAGTATGACCCATCACATAATATCCGGTGCATAGCCTCGCTAAATAAGCATAAACCCCCCAAAATTGGCTTATCAATTATGTATGGTCTAGATATAGTCACACATGTCATTTCAAAAGTCAGCCGGAAAGAAACACTACCCTGGTATATAATATGTTAAACCAGCATGCAATATACTCTAAATAGCCGTATATACGCTGTTAAACAAATATGCATGTAAACCGAATAAATACTATGGTAAGCCAACACGCATGCTATCATAGATAGACGTATATACTATGTTAGGCCTACATACCGCGTTAAACAAACATGTGTGTAAGCCTGCATAGATATTATGCTAAGAAGACACGGGCCTACAAAGTATAACACATTATATCCAGTGTATAGTTTAGCTAATGGTTATCACACAGTAGCCTGACTACAACTTGCCCACATAATACCCGACACATAGCTAGACTAATCATTAACACATAGTATCCGATGCATAGCCCGACGATGGGTTAACATATAGTATCCGATAAGTAGCTTGAGAATGCCCCAACACATAATATCCGGCGCATAGCCTCGCTAATGGTTAGCACATAGTAGCCGATGCTGAGCCTGGCTATGGAATATCACATATTATCTGATGTGTAGCCTGACTAATGGTTAACACAGCCAATGCATAGCTAGGCTAATGATTAACATAAAGTATCCAATGCATGGCTTGGGTAATGTATATAGTTAGCCTACATTCTGTGTTATCTGTGTAAACTCACATACTATGCTAAGCCGGTTATTCATAAACACAAATCTATGGTGATGCAAGAGTAACCAGCACCCTGACAACAGATACCTAGCATGATCATAGCCTACATTGCCTGATAACAGATACCTAGCCTGACCATAGCCTACATAGCTAGACAAAAGATACATAACTAGACAATAGATACCTAGCCTGACAACAGACACCAATCCTGGAATCAAATACATAGCCCGACAAACGATGCATAGCCCGACAAGGGCTAGCACATAGTATCCGAGGTATAGAATGACTAACGGTTAACACATGGTATCCAAAGCATAACTAGGCTAGTGAATAACTAATGGTTAGTTTGACTATGGTTAACACACACAGTGTCCGATGCATAGCTTAGCTAATGGATAACACATAGTAACCTATGCTTAGCCTGACTAGGGCTAACACATAGTACCCGATGAATGGTTCGACTAAGGCCAACACACAGTATCCGATGCACAACCTAGGATCGAATATGACGTCATCCAGGTGGAGAACAAGATGGTGGCAATGTTGATACCGACCTCAAAAAGGGCTATGGCCTGTGTAGGCTAGATCAAATAACCAACGTTTCAACTAAACTACTGTCATACGCGTAGTTTAACCAACCAACATACGTGAAGTTCAAACGAACAGCATTGACACCAAGCCCAAATAGGCTAAGGCGGCTATGCCCAGATCAAAGTATCAGCTAATCAAAATGAAAAACTTACGCTAATCAACCAACATCGACACCGAGGTCAAATGGGTTATGGTTAGCGAAGGCACTGGCAAAAGCTTTAAGCCTTAGACATAATTATAGCTACCAACGCATACCAAAATAGCTATGCAGAAACCGTCAAGGCCATTACACATATTGTCCAGGTATGTTCTCCATCAAACCGAGACTTTAGACACCATCTCTGTAAAACAGCTAACAAATTATACTCTACCACAATAGGTATGTCAAAACTGTTACCGGCTCATAATCTAAGACAGTGGTTACGTAACGCCCTTTATCAATTTAAGACCTTAAGAGATATCTTCGTAAAGACAGCTACCAATCCTTACTATATCACAATAGTTACGTTAGAGCTACCGCTGCTCACCCTACCATAATAGCTACGTACAGACGGTTAATATTGTATAACCTATCACAAGACTTATGTAAAAACAGCTAGGCATAACCTGTCACACAATAACTGCGTAAAGGCAGCTAACAAGGCCTACCCCATTAAAATAGCTACGAAAAGATAACATCCAATACATACCCTATCATATTAGCTATGTAAAGACAATAAATGCGTAAAGGCAGCTAACAATGCCTACCCCATTAAAATAGCTACGAAAAGATAACAGCCAATACATACCCTATCATAATAGCTGTGTAAAGACAATTAAAGATGCATAGGCTAACTCGTTATTGACTGCTACTAAATAATGAACCATCACACTAGCCTCGTAAAGACAGCTACCAACAT
>JBAIZL010000006.1:54923397-54965897 GCA_036971475.1 Prosapia bicincta
TCTCTTCTGTGTTCTGTACCAAGAGGTTAATGTTTTTACCTTATCCCTACCTAACTTCTCACCCTTATCTCCTCTGTGTTCTGTACCAAGAGGTTAATGTTTTTACCTTATCCCTACCTAACTTCTCACCCTTATCTCCTCTGTGTTCTGTACCAAGAGCTTAATGTTTTTACCTTATCCCTACCTAACTTCTCACCCTTATCTCCTCTGTGTTCTGTACCAAGAGGTTAATGTTTTTACCTTATCCCTACCTAACTTCTCACCCTTATCTCCTCTGTGTTCTGTACCAAGAGGTTAATGTTTTTACCTTATCCCTACCTAACTTCTCACCCTTATCTCCTCTGTGTTCTGTACCAAGAGGTTAATGTTTTTACCTTATCCCTACCTAACTTCTCACCCTTATCTCCTCTGTGTTCTGTACCAAGAGGTTAATGTTTTTACCTTATCCCTACCTAACTTCTCACCCTTATCTCCTCTGTGTTCTGTACCAAGAGCTTAATGTTTTTACCTTATCCCTACCTAACTTCTCACCCTTATCTCCTCTATGTTCTGTACCAAGAGGTTAATGTTTTTACCTTATCCCTACCTAACTTCTCACCCTTATCTCCTCTGTGTTCTGTACCAAGAGGTTAATGTTTTTACCTTATCCCTACCTAACTTCTCACCCTTATCTCCTCTGTGTTCTGTACCAAGAGGTTAATGTTTTTACCTTATCCCTACCTAACTTCTCACCCTTATCCCCTCTGTGTTCTGTACCAAGAGGTTAATGTTTTTACCTTATCCCTACCTAACTTCTCACCCTTATCTCCTCTGTGTTCTGCACCAAGAGGTTAATGTTTTTACCTTATCCCTACCTAACTTCTCACCCTTATCCCCTCTGTGTTCTGTACCAAGAGGTTAATGTTTTTACCTTATCCCTACCTAACTTCTCACCCTTATCTCCTCTGTGTTCTGTACCAAGAGGTTAATGTTTTTACCTTATCCCTACCTAACTTCTCACCCTTATCCCCTCTGTGTTCTGTACCAAGAGGTTAATGTTTTTACCTTATCCCTACCTAACTTCTCACCCTTATCTCCTCTGTGTTCTGTACCAAGAGGTTAATGTTTTTACCTTATCCCTACCTAACTTCTCACCCTTATCCCCTCTGTGTTCTGTACCAAGAGGTTAATGTTTTTACCTTATCCCTACCTAACTTCTCACCCTTATCTCCTCTGTGTTCTGCACCAAGAGGTTAATGTTTTTACCTTATCCCTACCTAACTTCTCACCCTTATCCCCTCTGTGTTCTGTACCAAGAGGTTAATGTTTTTACCTTATCCCTACCTAACTTCTCACCCTTATCTCCTCTGTGTTCTGCACCAAGAGGTTAATGTTTTTACCTTATCCCTACCTAACTTCTCACCCTTATCCCCTCTGTGTTCTGTACCAAGAGGTTAATGTTTTTACCTTATCCCTACCTAACTTCTCATCCTTATCTCCTCTGTGTTCTGTACCAAGAGGTTAATGTTTTTACCTTATCCCTACCTAACTTCTCACCCTTATCTCCTCTGTGTTCTGTACCAAGAGGTTAATGTTTTTACCTTATCCCTACCTAACTTCTCACCCTTATCTCCTCTGTGTTCTGTACCAAGAGGTTAATGTTTTTACCTTATCCCTACCTAACTTCTCACCCTTATCTCCTCCTATTTTTAACCTCTTATTCTTACCCTTAATGGACAATAACTGTCGTACTAGGCGATCACCTAAGACCTACAACAAACATTCTTAAAGATATATTTATGGTTAACAAAAAGCATAATTTTATTTTTCGAAACATTTCTACAAATCTAACAACATTCAAATGTCTATATTCATGTTTATTTAAGGACTCAAATTTAGTATTTGAGAAAAATTTGTTGTCATCGAGTCAGAGATATTTATTTAATCAATGCAACGTTTCGGCAGCTAGTTCGTTGTCCTTATCAAACCTGAAAACATTATTACATTGCTATAAATAAACTTACAAAATACTAGCACTATCAATACAATAATTTAAAACTTTATGAAACTCATTTTTTTTACTAAATATTATTAAATTTTATAAAGTTTAAAATTATTCCAATGAGTGTACTTGCATTTAATATGTGTAATTGAAAGCAATGTAACATTATTTTCAGGCTTGACAAGGACAAAGAACTATATAACGAAACGTTGCATTATTTAAATAAATATTTTTAACACAATTACAACTGTTTTCTCATTTATTTAATTATTATATTATTCAGAATCCCGGGCTGGAGGTTAATATAGACACGTACAATATCGTGTATCAAACTTTATTTTGAACACCCTTAATCCATGCATACACACTGTAACCTATGCTATTGTATTGTGAAAGACTTCATGGGTGTTTAAATCTAGGCTTTCTTTTTTCTATAAATTAGAATCTTCTGGATAAAAGATAAAATCGTCTTCTAGATAGGATAGATAATTATTTATAATAGTAACTAATGTTATAGGGCTGGCATAATTAAGATGGCTGGAAAAAAATAGTGTCACCATTACCATCATGGAGAATTTAACGAGGTAAACAAACACAATGGCTGTACCATGTCTATATAACCTCGATGATAGTAGGTCTGCTTTGAGTATACATATACGTGACGTCTGATCTCTCATATATCACTTAATCCTACCTCCTGAGAGTAGGTCTACTTTAAGTACGTAATACCATTCCTCTATCGTCTGACAGTGTTTCTGTGTCCCTAATTAATCCTACAGGATCCCCCTACTCTTCCTAATCCAGCTCCTTACAAGAAGGATTAACGAATAGACAAATCTTTATGACTAATGTCTAATCAGATGCTTACTGACTTAGTCAGTAGATGTGCTCTACTCACGTGGTGCGATGATCACTCCTTTGTCCTTTACCACGAGGTTCTACATCCCTGCCTGTGTACACAACCTCTCCTACACTTCGTAGGCCATAATAGTCGTATCGCTGCTCGCCATGCTACAAACGTTATTGCGTTACCCTTTCTACTCACTGAACAACTCTCCACAATGGTGGTGTTTTTAGTCCCATATTACCTTTGCTACAAACGACGTTGCACATTTTACGTTTTCCCTTAACATCTATGCCTTCAAACAGCGCATAATTTCGTTCTCTGAAAGGAAAACACATTTATAAATTAATAATAAATCCGTTCCCACACATTTACATCAGCAGAATTTACCAAGCAAATGTTACTTACTTACTTTGGGATTATAAATCAAGCGATGCTCCCATTTCAGAATTGCTGTCCTTATTTGATTGCAAAGTTAACCTTAATGGAACGGTAATGTGATACGTTAGTTCTTTTTGTGGGAGTGGTTTCCATAGCAACCCACTAAAAATATTCAACATCCCACTTGCCTAGCTGAAGTGTATGATTTAACAAACTAGCACTTACTGCTTTATATTGATGAGGAACGGTACTGGAAAAGTTTTTTATATTACGTTTTATTGATATCGCTGCCTTCCATAGTTTCTTTTAGTAAGTTACAATAAAAATATTGGAAAGAACCCCAATACTACAAAAATAATCAAAAATAACAAATAAAACAAGTTACTTAAGATTAAACCCTTTCTTTTAGTATGATTTAAAATTATTTTTTTGAGCGAGAAGTTGACAAAAAAACAGATAAACAAATTTCGGTTTAAAAACTACTAATTAATTTAATTTTCAACTACAAATAATTGTAACTAAGAGAAGTATATACACTAGATATTCCCTAAAAACCACTCTCACATGAAATTAATTTATTTAAAATTACTACCTCATACAAAAACAGAATTAAATGTCTATAAATGTTGATAATATTATTGCCACTGTTGCCAACATCATTAAAACGTGTTTATTTATTTACCATAGGCGACACGATTTATAAATTGTAAACTATTTTAAACGATTAAAATTGTCAACCTTTCAACAAAACTGTTTCGACTCCACAAGGCTCCATCACCAGTGACTACGCCACAAGTTTCGCATTCTTGCTGAGCGACAGGTCTTGCTTCGTAAATGACGTTATACGCTAATGGCTTTGTCTATTTGTGTTTGCTTGTTCTGTTGAACAGTGTTGGCTAAATGGACATCAGGAGTGTTTGAAAATTTATAGAGTTAATGTTGTTTATTTATTATTTGTGATTAACAAAAACACATATATTCGTATAAATTATTAACCACATTATTGAACACCTGTTCATCAAATCAATGCCGCCATACTCATCGGCCTATATATTACTGCCAACCTAGTCACTGATGATGTTTAGTTGAAAAGGTTTAGAAAAACATAGCCTTTAAATGTTATTTAGGAAACATGATTGAAGTTGGAGCATGTCTACGTACTATGATAATGTATTCGCTAGCGTCTTGGACACAAAACTTAAAAATAATCTTGGGAAAACAATTACTTTCTTAATACAATTCGGCTTTCTAAGGCATTTGTCTGTTTTTTTAAACATGTACGTCTCCAAAAAAATATCCTATAAAACTCCTGTAGCTTTTATGATTTTTATTTCCTATATGTAAATAGCGTGAATTTTATAACTAGAGCAAAATTCATTCACACAAGATTGAAACCATAAACTAAATGAATAAAGTATCTGGCCTTTAGTGATGTGCATATTTTCTTAAAAACCCTCGGAACGTTTTTAAATAACTTCGGATAATCTCGATAACTTTCGCCAACCGTCGGCCAACATCAAACATCCTGTTTATCACTGCAAACAAACCTACATTCACAAGTCAACAATAAATCCTTTACGATATGTTTGTCTGCTGCAGTCCGGAGGGAAAAGGATAAAGACGAAAGAAAATACACCCTTTTGGCAGCGAGGGGATTCAATTCGGATTGTAAATCAAGCGAAGCGGCCATTTTGTGTGATTACAAAATCACTTCGGCGCCTGGCGACAGTACGTCGTCTTTATTCTGACAATTTGGGCACAATGCAGCTCTTACGGAGGGGTAATATGATTCATTAGTTCTTTTGCAGAGAATGTTTCCATGGTAACACAATGGTAGTATTCAAAATTTCTCGCCATTTCCGGTTGTTTGGCGGAAGTAAGTTTTGAAGTGTTACTATAACTTGACAACGGATGCAAGCTGAATGGATGTTTGACAAAAGCGCCCAAATGTGCTTTTTGCCTCACACTTTTTGTTATTTATTTTCTGCTTTTACAGACGAACTTATTTTATTTCTTGCTTGTAAGTTGGATAACAAACCTAATATAAATTTCTACTGTAAAACATAATCATGATGTATATTATTTCAATTTTTTTATACATGTATTCCTGGTCTTTATTACTCTCTAATTTAATTCCTACATTTTGGTTTTGTCATAAATAACGTGAAAATAATGTTCATTATAATTACACGTAGGTTTAGTTAATAATTCTAAAATTACTTTTTCCAGAATCAAAATTAAACAATTCTAAAATACAAATCACACAAACCATCGTTACCTATCACCAATATAGTTCCATTATTCTCCACTCTCGGTTACCTTAAATTACAGTCTACCAACGTGACAAATATAAAGCACAGCTTTGCACCATCTGTGTTACACAACAATGTTCCACCTCATGTTGCCAACACTACACGCTATAATTTACCTCGCGCTCGCAACAGATATACGGCCACAAGTGCGAATTAATTACATAAACATTCAGTCCTACTAATTGCGATATAAGTTCATTAACTGGGAAACAAATTTGGTAAACAAGTTATTTAGTCGTACTATATTATGAGCTTTCACCGTTTGGGGAATTTTTCAGAAGCAACTAAGCTATGTCTATTTCGAAAATAACATTTAGTTTCAATGACCAATGTTTTTAACTGGAATAATATAATAATATGAGCAGAACTTAATATTGTAATTATAATCATCAAACAACAATAACCCTTGCTGCACATATTTAAATATTTCTAGCACCAATTATTGTTGTTTAACGACTAGAATAATATGTTTGAGTTTAGATTTAGTTTGCTCATCTGTGCGTCTTCACTAGTGTATTCAGCATATAGCAACACTCTCAACAGGAACGCTCTCTGATATTTTCCTCTGCTGCAACACAGAACAATAATTAAAGAGGAATGTAACGACATAACTCACATCGCCTCTTCAACAATGTGCCCGCCATTGAACACCTGGCTTTGACGCATGCGCGATAAACAAACGCGACAATTAGTATTTCTAATAAGTATTGTTTGCATTCAGCGTAGGCATTGAAGTGCTAATAATTGATGCGCCTTTGTGTATTGCTCAAGGTTGACAAGATACAAGTGGCTGTGGCGAGGATGATATCTGGTAGGCAGTGGTTGCGCAAAATGTTAGCACTGTTATGATATGTAATTATACAGCTTGTTGGAAGGCTTTTATGTAGTAATGAGTACACTATTGTAATATAAATAAATACTGTTTAAACTTGAAAACAAATAATAAATGACTTTGTTCTAATACAGTACAGTTGACCTTGTTCTGACTGTCAATATTGTGACGTCCATAAGTAGTCAAGTCACTATTTTAAAATATTAAGTTATAAATCAGCTGTTATGTTTTTACAGTTTTTATGTTTAATACTAAATCATGATTTTAAACATGAATAATTAGTGTTTAGAGTTGAAAATGTAATATATATACGAAAAAAAAAATTAAAGTCACTTCCTACTTAAGTCAACAAAGAGAAATTTCATTTTAGTTATTTTTTATTAAAACAAATAATTAATATAAATATGTTTATACATGTGACAGAATCACAGTATAAAGTGACAAAATAGAAAGCGTAGTTAATTATTAAAATTAACTAATTTAATTTAATATTTGGATTATTATTTGAAAAAAACTGTAGTAACATCAAGTATCATTCATTACAGGTTTTGAAAAATTGCTTCTACTTGAGTGGATAATAAAAAACTATTTTATAAACGATGGAAAATTTAAATGATTTATATATATATATATATATATATATATATATATATATCACGTTCACTATGTGTACTTAAACAAGAATCTTACTTGGTATTTATGCGAGTTAACTTTCAAAGATTGGTAGTATGTCCATCATCTGGCATCACTGACCGGGGGTTGTAGTAGACCGCGAGTTGTGTGGAATTTCCGTTGTCACAAGGTGTGGTGTACCGTTATTGTTCTATTTTCGGATTCACTGCACTGTGGGAGAAAAATTTATCGTTTTTTATTTTATTTGTGTTTGTTCGATTATAATATTATTTTTATGTTTATAAATTTTTAGTTGTTCCCAGATTGTCATTTTGAGGCCTTTTTGTACTCTTTTTATTAGGTGTAGGTTTTCTAATGTGGGGAATGTGTGTTTGTTTTTGATGGCGTGTGTAGCTAAGTTAGAGTTATAGGTTTCAGGTTTGATGTATGAATTGAGATGTTCTTGATATCTGTCTTTTAATTTCTTTTTTTGGCCTATGTATATTTTATTACAGTCTGGGCATTTGATTTGTATATTCCGTTATTAAGTGTGGGACATATTTTTCCGGTTGGTTTATATATATATATATATATATATATATATATATATATATATATATATATATAAAGAGAATGTAAACTAAAAGAAATAATTGAATAAGCTGCTAATTCCAACATTAACATAAGTTGTATTATAATTTCCCTTAACGCCATTTTATAAAACTTAGCAGTAATTACACATCGATACAAACAATGTTTAAAGAAACAGTTTTTTAAAAATTGTTGTAATTTATTACAAAGAAACCAACATTTTTCAAAACAAACTTCTTTCATCTAAAATATCAGATTAAAATATTATTTTTATCGAACCGTTACATGTCAACGTTGTTCAGGGAAATACTTATCATATATTTTTTAATTATTGTTTTTTTTAACTAAAAACTAAACATATATATAATTGTTTCCATTATATGCAAGTTATATATTCAGATTTTTTCAAAGGATTTTTTTAAGAAATATATTTGGTATGTAAAAACGTATATGTAATATATGATAAAACCGATAAGTTTTCATCAAGTGATAGTTAAATTGTAATAATTTATAGCATAGTTCCGTAGTTAAAGAAGAAAATGTTTTAGTAAAGTAGGCTACCAGAACATTAGTATTATTATATTAGTGTGTGTTATTTATATATTTGAAACATTTTATACTTTCAAACATTTTACGAATAACATTGAATTAAATTAAATTATATCTATATTTTTTAGACCTATCTTGTCATTAAGATGGATAAATTAATACTTTATGCAAACATTACATTGTCGTAAGCATAACAATTCTATGCACTGTGTCTATGCGATTAGCTTTAACTGTAATTGCGTCTCCCAATAACTGTGTCGGGCTTCGTTTCATTAAGGGATGAGAAGGCAGTTATGTTAAGGGGCCTTTGATTTGATCTCATCTCATCAGCATAACGGTGCTAGACACGTTTACTAGCCTAACCGCTCATTCACATCTTCTCAAATAACACCCTCTACGTTAGAAGAGCTATATTGTTTTATACCAGGAAAACAAGTTATAACGTGTTTTTTCTATTCCTTCTATTAGTTCACACTCTCTTAATACATATTTAAATTGTTCAAGTTTATCATCGTTAATAAAATATTTTTTAGTTATCCACTCTAGTTGAAATACATTTTTTTAATCCTCGTAGTGGATGTGTTAATAAAGTTTTTTTCGAATATTAATTATATTAATTAAAATATGGGATAAAATATTTTCACAAACGGGGCAAAGTATGCAATACAGTTATTTCGTCCCATTTGGCTTAAATAATATGATAACATATAATTTCATAAAACAGCTGATTTTATGTTATAGTTTACAGGATGTGGATAGAACAGCTGCTTCAACGCGAAAGTTTTGTTAATTTTTTATATTAATTGTAAGTAGTTATTAAAAAGTAATATGAATAAAAAAAAATTTTTGTTGACATAAATAAGAATTTACTTTAAAAAAATGTTTGCTTATATGACTTGTTTTAGATTTCATTTGTAAGATGTAACGCCTTTGCGATATGCAACAGTTATTACAACTATTCATTTACCCACATTACACTTTAAAAATTAAACCCACAAGAGCGGGAGCTTTTAATGCCAAATAGAAGGCTTGCAATTTTCTATCGAGCAATAAGTAACCGGATATAAATGGAAAGTGAAATTTTGAGGATATTTAGCTATCAGTGAACAATTAATCCTAGTGCCGCAGAGTTATTAAACAATTGAATATGTCACCATTCAAGCTCCAAGTCCAACCCAAATTTCCCACAATACACACTGTATTACTCACAGTCCAGATATCCCTAATCCCCCTTTACCTCCCTTTGTGCACTAACACACCCTCTACGGACGAGAAGAGATGGCATTGTCTCATTTTATTACATCCGGGTGATGTATAGGGTAGTTTTAGTGGACGTTTGTTCATATATTGTTTCGTAACAATGATACTTCGGTGTCGAGATTATAGCCTACTCTAGGGCCATTAAGTAGTTACGTAATTAATTAAATTATGAGTTTACATTATAATTAATAGTTCATCATTAATTAATGAGTTAAATAGTTAATATTTGAAAAAAATAATACGCAAAAATAAATTTGTGTGCAATAAAATCTCTTATATAGTAAGACAAATAAAAGACATACACAAAACTCACAAACTAATTATTTATTTACTCATACGCGTTTCAATGACAAAGTCATCATCATGAGTGAGTGTTGCTACTACTAACTTACAACTAACAACAAGAGTTGTATGTTAGAGTATGTAGTAGCAACACTCACTGATGAAGATGACTTCGTCATTGAAACTTGTACGAGTAAATAAATGATTAACTTGTGAATGTTGTGTTTGTCTTTTATTTGTTTTAACATAACCTCACAAGCTAAGCTCAAAGACTAGTTGTATACTCTTATAGTGTTAAAGGCACATATTTGTTTTTATTTAGGAACTTTGTTTTATCCATTAATCTACAATAGTTAATTCTATTGAAAATACTTGAATACATAAATAGGTGGTTAAGAACATGGCCACAATTAGATTGATACATCTTTCTGAAATAATATAAACATGATTGTACATTTTGGCGTATATTAGCAGCCGCTTACATCTGATTTTGGTAAATTGGGAATAAAGATTTAAAACTAAAGTTATACTTAACTAAATTTATAAATATTTGAGGACAGTGTTCTGCCTTTCCTAGCATTAAAATATTTTCCTCTGTTGACGGGTTTCGGAGTGATTCCATTTTCAAAACTTAAATCGTACTCCTTAAAATTTAAAAATGAAGGCACTCCGAAACGCTTCAAAACAGGAGAATATTGTAATTTTAGAAAAGGGAGAAAACTGTACTCAAATATATAGAAATATTCCTATTAGAAATGAAAATTAATATATTAATAATATAAATTTATAAAATACAATAATTCTCTACTTAACGAATCTGAAAGACCACTGTGCTCAGTATTTACGTAAAACATGCAAAATTTAACGGAATATTACAAGGCGCTTGCAAAAATAAGAGTTGGAATGTCATAAATAAGATGAAACGAAGGAAATAATAATTATTTGTGTAAATTAGTTTTTAGGATGAAGGGTAAAAATGTTTAAATAAATAGTGGCTAGCAATATATTATTGCTTGCGTATTTAAAAAAATGTTTTTTACCTATACATAAAGTAATCTAATTACATGTCACTTATATATGTCGGTAGTTTGTTGTATACATGTAAATTCCATACATAGGTAAGTATTACTTATATAAAAGGAAAACAATTATAAATGATAAAACGCCATTTGTTGTTAGTAGAATTAAACAAAAACCCTAACAAACAAACAAACTTGAAATGTTTATGAACTACAATTCAATAAGAACAACAAGATTATATAGAGCAACCAAGTGTATAAGAAACTACGTGAACTTTAGAACAATAGAAAGTCTATGCTGTGTTCCTTGTAAGCCCTTACGCACAAGAGGTTAGTGAACGGAAAAAAAATATTTTTGGAGACTGGCATTAAAGATGCGAAATGAGAAACTTCAACATTTAATAACGAGCATATATGCAATATTTCACTAAACAATTTAGGAAGGATACGATCGAAATAAACACTTGAAGAAATCATATATAAATAGAAAGAAAGAAAAAGTCTTTTAAAAATCTTAAAGAAGAAGAAATAGCAAATTTTCAGTTGAAAAACGTTTCGGAAAAAAATAATTAAAAAATGATAGACCCGTTATAGTTTGAACAAATAAGGAAATTAATTTAAATAAATAAAACCTTTTAACCACAAATAAAACATTTATTTGATCCGTTATGAACATTTTAATTGCTAAGAAATCATCTTCCAAGATATTGTGATACTTTTTACAAGATAATAAAATACTTAATCGTTATAATTTTCTTCTGAAGATGATAGCTTTGTAATTGAAATATCCACAAAGATTTAAATTAAAACTCTATTTGTAGCTAAGAGGATTTATTTATTAAAATTGAAAAATAACGTCATATTTTCTTCAGTTGTTACTGTTAAAATTATTTTTGTTTTAATATTCAAAGTAGAATCCTCAGGTGCCCGGTGAAGTGATATGGCTAATGCGTTGTGAGAAATGAAAAATCCTGAAAATTAAAAAGAAATTGATTTTCTCAGTGTAACAATAAAGTAATTAAAATATGGAAAAATATACAGGCTATATGGATAACGTTCAAAGCGGTAATAGATTAACATTAGTGATGAAAAAGAGGAAGGTCATGCACCAATGCATCATCTGTTATCAGGGAGTCATGCACAGATAACATCATCTGTTATCAGAGAGTGTTAAGGAGGCTTTGGAGTTTAATTCGACGGCATTCGTTTGCTTTATCTGTTTTACGATCAAGATATCGTGTTTCACTAACTGACGTAATTCAATTATTGTATAATTGACGGTTGTTCGTCAACCCTATTAAAGTAATTAAACACATGTTTTACAGCTATTATGAGAGAATAGAGCTAAAGGTGGATGAAGATTCCGTGGACATCCTAGTGAGAGTCGCTAGGCCCGCCGGTGCTCTTAGGGTTCTAATGGCAAAATAAACAATAGTTGAAACAACAGGATGGTTTCCACAATGAGACGTGAAGAATGCCTTATATCAACTAAACATTGATAATCATATGTTTTGCTGACGTCATACACTTAATTACTGATTCTGGAAATACCGTACAAACTCCTGTAGAAATTACCAACGTTTGTAAAGCTATGTCTGTTGGTCACCGTAACAAACAAAGCAAAATAAAGCATTCAAAAGCTCGCATCGGATGTACAGTTGTATTTGTGAATAAACAACTTTAGTTGTATTCATTAAAATTACAACTTCCGATAGCAAAAAATATTTTTTGTTAGTTTTGAATAGTTTCGAAAAGAAGGTTTTTTTTAAAAGTATTTTATTTATTTTTATTTTACACCTTTCATTCTTTTATATTTATTACTGATATTTCATTAATATAATGGATTTTATATTTTCTATAAAGATTAATGACAATGCTGCATTTCAACACAATGGGAAATCGAGAAGTGGGGAAGATATAACTGTAGCAAGTGAAAATATTAGTTGATATTTTCTCATCTTAATTCAACTCCTAACGGTTAGTTCACACTTATATCTTGTTCATATTTTCAATCTTTAATAAAATACTTCTTATTTATTCGCTCAAACACTTGATAATACAGTTTTTTGAAATATTAATTCATTAATTACAAAATTTTAATAATTAGTTTCACCTCCTAATTTACTAAATAATGTAATCCTGCCATGTGTATATACGTATTTAAATTAATTATAATTATTAATAAAAATGAAAGTAAAATGAAAAACGTTTTTTGTTGATCCAAGTAGGAGTTGTTAAAAAAACTTTTTATATTACGTTTTTTACAAGATTTTTATTTATTTTCATTTTACTGATAACTGATAACATTTTCATATAACCGATATTTTACCTTTATATTTTCATTAAAGACAATGCAACATTCTAACCCAAAAAAGGAATCGGGAAGTGGAGATGTTTTGCAAAAAGTGAAAATTTTATTTCTTACTTTCTCGTCCTAATTTTACTATGAAGACTGTTTTGTTAACAAAATTCATGTTGTATTGAAGAAGTAAAAAACAACTGTCTAATGCTGGAAATCATAAATAAGAACATTTTGAAAATGCCTTGCAAAAAAGATGACGGTATTGTTAACAAAGACTTTTAAAAGACTCTGCATCTAAATTTAACTAAATAAATACAATTTATTTGTTTTTGTTTTCAATATTTTGTCCAGTTTTATAAGTATAAAATGTACAAATAAATGCCACTTTAAGTGCATCTTTAAACCAAATATTTGCTTCCTTAGATTAGAAACCCAGTTATACACTCTGTGCTTTCCACGTATTTATATCGTTAAAGTAAAGAATCTGGTCTGTTACTTAGAACTGAACCCAGCTGGCCGTGATTCCAGGAACCGGTTCTTCGAGTAATGAATGAAAGTCACTTTCGTCTTAATTGTGTCCATTCTTCACCTCTCTAGCAACAAGCTACCTTCTCTTTCTACCGTTTGACACGCTCCTCAATGGCCTCAAAAACAAACTAGTTCGTTAAACCGTGTCCGACTCTCTGACGTTACTAATATATAGATACCATTTTTCTTTACTTCTGTTGTATATCTCTTTAAATTATTCACGTACTATATGCAAGTACAAAATTATTATAGTTTTTATTAGCTTTAAAAGTAATGAAATGTATATAGAGGTCGATTGATTTTTAAATACAAATACGATAACATTTTTTATTATTTATGATTTGTTGGATCATACATAATATGATATTTGATATATATATATATATATAACCTACGTAGGCCTACGTAATAAATTATTCCATCTTTTTAGAATAATTCGTTACACTTGTAGTACTTGGGCGTGTGAGATTCCTTTGTCATCTCAGTCTTATAAAAACCTTGAAAATGAGAGCACTATACTATTAAGCTCTCGAAAGTCGACTAGCAAGTATACTAAACAGGATTCTTGTAAGTAGATTAAAGTGAAAATGATAAGTGAATAAACAAGAAAACAGGGTTGCTAAGTTTATATATATATATATATGTATGTATATATCACTTAATACTTAAGCATTAAGTTTTCTCTCAATATAAGATCAAGTATGTTTACAATTTTGTCACTCTTTAAATTGTCATATTGAGTGAATGTAACAGTCTGTGTTACAAAGCAGCTTCTGTAATGCCTAAATTCGTTGTAAATTATGCATTATAAAGCTCTGCATTAGCTTCTGTGATTCCTTCTACAAAGTAATTTGAAGCAAGCTTTGTAGACACTTGCTTCGCTCAAGCCCGAAGCGTTTAGCGTCAACATCTTATCCTCGGTGAACTTTCTCCTTAAAAAAATTACATATTTTATAATTTCTCTTCTGAACCGTTCATAACACTGTTCAGTATCTTATGAAAAGTAATGTTTCACTGGGTTATAATGATTTATGTAATTATTTATGTTTGTTATGTTTAAATAATACTCAACATTTTAGCTTCTGACGCGTTTTGGAAACCTTCTATCGACAACAAAATACGACCATAAAGTATCAATTGTTAAACGCATCATCAATTTTTATATATCTTTTCGTCTACATTTTTTCAATTTTCCACAACAATAAACATTTTACTGTATATAGTTTTTAATATATTCTTCAACGTTTCTATATACTATGGTACCTCTTAAGGAGAATAAAAGAAGATACAGATAATACCATAATGTATCGAAGTGTCGAGAACTATATGACGTGAAAAACTTTATGACGTTATATTTAGCAGTAGAAACCCCTAATTAGCTAGGAATTTGGTGATTCTAGGTATAAGAGTAAAATATCATACTTAATGATCATGGCAGGATATAAGATTTTATAATAACATTCAATAATATTGGCTTTATAGTGCATTACTCACTTGCCGGTGTTATCATTTCTTCAAACAACTCTCTTTTGTAAAATAAAACACCGCATACTATGTCTAAATTAAATGAAATATTTTTTTCTCTCTCGTGTTTTCTACCTTTCTCTCCCTCTCTTGCTTTCTGGTTTCTCTCTTTCTCACTCTCTCTCGATTTCTTTACTCTCTCTCTCTTTCTCCCTCTCTCGCTTTATTTTTTCTCTCTTTTCCGCTCTCACTCGCTCTTTGTTCTTCCTCTCGCTCTCTCTAGCTCTCTTTTACTCCCTCTTTTTATGTCTCTCGCTTTCTCTCTTTTTCTCCTTCTCTCTCGCTTCGCTCTCTCTTTTTATGTCTTTCGTTCTCTCTTTGCTCTTTCTCTCGCTTTCTCCATTTCTCTTTTTATATTTCTTGTTTCTGTTCTCTTTTTTTTTTGGTTTCTCCCGCACGTTTCCCTCTTTCTCTCGCCCTCTTGCCTGCTCTCTCTTTCTACTCTCACTCTTTATCTTTCTCCCTTTTTCATTCTCTTTCCCTCTCTCTCTTTCGGTTTCTCCCTCTTTTGCTCTTTTCTTCCCCTTCTCCCTCTCTCGCTCTTTCTTTCATTCTCTTTTTTCTCTGTATACCTCTCTCCCTCTCACTTTCTCACTCTGTATCTCTCGCTGTCTTTTAAATATTCTCATATTATAATCACTATGCTCTTCAAAATTTGAATATTACAGTCATATATTAACTTGATTTTATTCCACTGTTGTTCTTTTGAAACTTTCTCCCCTTTTTTACCATTTAGTATTGATCGGGTTGTGTTACCATTGGCTGTATATTGTCTGCATTTCTCAATGGATATCAACTTATGGTAATTGGTTTTTAAGATTTTTGGCAAATTTAAGGTTTTATATAAGTTATGTAAGTAGTGTCTTTTATTTAGCACATTATGTATATATTGTGTAGTTATGTGTATTATTCAACGCATTAAACTTCTATTACAATTTAAGGTTTTTTTGATCTCTTTGGTATTTATAATGAAATCTACCTGTTACCAACACAAGCAAACTTTAACCAACCAATGTTCAAGTAATAAGCAAACATAAATTTAAATGTAAAATAAAAGTGGTTTCAAATAAATATGGTTCTAAAGTGGGAACGGGTTTTGCACACGTTCTTAGAAACCAATTTAAAAGCATATTAAATTTCAAAATTTCAAATTAAATGTTTCTTATTTCTCCCTTTTTACAACTACGTTTGTTTACACTAATATTCGACTGTTCCGTTTGCTGCCAATACATCTTTAGTAACTTTACTCTCATCACTTCACATGGTAGCGGGTAAGACAAACCTGTAGGAAAACCTAGGGTAGCAACTTTTCCCACGCGTTGTCGTAATTTATTCCTGTTCTCAATAACACGGATGATTATGTTCTTTCCTTAGCCCTAAATAACTCTATCAGCCATTCCTTATCCTTACAACGGTTAGCCTATATTAGCTGGACACTTCTTTACGTCCAACATGTGTAACTATGCAACATGTGTTGCCAAGACCCTATATTTCCTGCACCAGCCCTTATTATATATCCACTGTATACCTTGCCTTTTTTATTCACGTCGTTTTCTTATGAGTGATAACCGCCATACTGGTTTAACGTGTCAAAACTAAAAAGAAAAATAATCATTTGAAACGTTTTCTTTTTCTAAGTATACTTACACTCATAATATACAAAGTATAAGAGAATAAGACATACAATATATAGTCACAGTGAACAATGTTTGAATTTATTAATTCTCTTACCTGAATATTTATCTTAGAGACCTTTCCTGATTTTGTATTATCTACAGTAATTATTAAATTCTACATCTTTACAATTGCAAATTGCACATGTTTACTCGTTATTTTTAATGTTGCAGAATATTCTTGACAAATTCAACCCTGGAGCACGACAGATGATCAATGCCGGAAAGGCCTATCTGAAAGCACTTCATGGTGAGTAATATACAAAGCATTAAAATCTCTTTTAAAGATGGATTTATTAAGTAGTTATTATTTGTATTCTTAGAGGTAAAACATACAAATCTGTCTGTTGTAAGGTTTGAAAAATAACAGAATACTATTGAATCACTTTTGGAATAGCGGATCTGCGTTAAAGAAATAAATACGTTTCAGAGAAATCGCTTCAACATAAAAGACATTACTGTACTATTTAAATTACTTTTAATTGAAAAGTCAATTCAAAGCATTAAACATGAAAAGCCTTCTGAGAATTGATGCTTATGTATTTTGAAGAGTAATTTACATCAATGACTCTGTGATTGGTTAGAAGCACGGTTATTTAGCACTTGCTGGTTTGTAAATAAACTTATTTTAATGGTCTATATATTTTACTATACAAACAATAAACTAAAATATCTCTGAGCATTTTGACCATGACACAAGGTTTCAAGAGATACAGATTCGTTGGTGTGGCTAAATAGGCTACGTCAGCTCGACATTTATGGTTTTTAAAAATAATATAGGGAGTGATTTACAGTTTTTTTTATCACCAGTAAATTTGAACCTTCCTACTTATTTATACATTACGTTAAAACATATTTCTTTAAGTATATAAATCGGTTATTTTTTTAAGATGACGTCTGTTTAGACGCGCACACTTCTTCAACCGGATCTTGAAGTTACTTATTACATTGCACAGCATTCGCAATGAGATTTCAACAACTTCCTGTCTGATCAGTTCTTTCAGTGAGGAAGGTTACTCCGTCCTGTCGGGAGTAAATGCCAATAGTTTATTTCCAAATTATGTGATCTCCCGAAATGGGGACATTGCATGGGCTTCTCGTTCACTGGACCTTACAACGTGTGACTTTCTCTGGAAAATCAAAGTTTACCATCGTAACTCTCCTGGAACATTTGAAGCCTTGAAAGAACGAATCAGTCAGGAAGTTGTTCAAATCCTACTCCCAATGCTGCGCAATGTGATGAGTAACTTCAAGGTCCGGCTGGAGGAATGTGTGACGACCTGTTACCGGAGCTATCTTCAAAAAATAACCGATGTTTCACGCTTTTAAAAATTGTTTTTCATGTATTTTAAGATTATGTTAAAAAAATGTTTTGAACAAAGTGTTTTTGTAACTACAGAGTTGTCTAGACGGTTGGAACCTTGAACACTAACCCAAAGCTCCTGTTTTTGATTGCTAGCAGGGCCAGAGAATTCCTGTTTGATTTTTGTAAACCCCCAGATTAAGTTGTCCTCAAAAAAAAAATGTTATCCCTTAACTCATCTAATTGGTTGAAAATTAGTTACTATTGTTTTTCTGTATAAGAATTTCAAAAAATTTGCGTCCACGAGTTCTAGCACCGTATGGGTTGTAGCTAAGAGTTCTGCCTCCTACGAGCTCCTAGACCCAGTGGGTCTTAGCCCCCAAAGGTTCTAGCCCTTAATAGTTCTAGCCTCCATGGGTTGTAGTTCAAACGGGTTCTAGCCTCTAATGGTTTCTAGCCCCAATATATTCTATGGTTGTATTCTAAGCCCCTAAGGTTGTTTAGCCCCCACGGGTACGAGCTCTTAAAGGTTTTAGCCCCAACGGGTCCTAGCCCCTAAGGAGGTTTAGTCTCGATTGACTCTAACCCCTAAGCGTTTTACCCCTTCACGGGTTCTATCCCCTAAAGGTTTTATACCCTACTAGTTCCAGCTCCCACGAGTTCTACTTCCATGGGTCCTAGCCCCTAAGGAGGTTTAACCTACATTAACTCTAATCCCTAAGTGTTTTATACCCCACACGTTCTAGTATTTAAAGGTTTTTAGGCACAACGGGTTTTATCCCCTCTTTGTTTTAGCCCCAACGGGTTCTATCCCCTAAGAAGGTTTAGCCCCCACGAGTTATGAGAAATTAGTTATATTAATTTTAATTTTTAAAAGTAAAAATTGCAAAAACTCAAAAAGATACCGTTGGTAAATAATGTCTAGAGAACATACCTGTGTATAAGTTCTTTCCCAAATTGTTTTTTCCGTATTTTGTGATTTATATTATTAAAATTGTATTATTATTTTCTTGGTTCGATGCACAACAAAACTCTCTTCGAATATTCTCAGTTTCTAACATTAATAGTATTGTTGATCAACCAATCAGGACATTGTATTTTATATGCCCTACATATTGCTGGTAAAATGTTTATGTGATTAAATTAATAAACCCCGTTTATAGATATATTTTAGTGTTTTTGAAATCTCAATAAAATTTTCCAAAAGGATATTTCGTTCTGATTTATTATCTATTTTTCCGTCTTAGAAGAGATGAAATAGATTCAGTTAAATACAATTTTAAAGATTTTGGCTTGAACAATATATAATGTTTATTTTAACTAACGTAATTATTTAAACGTTTCCATTTGCGGAAATGTTTAAGCTCTTAGCAATACAAATATTTAAGGCTTCAAGCATTTTATCGAAGACAAAACTGGTAGTTTCTTTTAATTTGTAATTAAACATTTCGTGGCTTTGTCTCGTGGCACGAAATATAGGTATAAAGTATATTTTTGTTAATTTGAAAATACGTTTTTTCAGAAGGGCTTTACACTCGCATAGCATGAAAAGTTATTTGTTATTTTAAAGTTCCATTAATTAAATGTACCAAGAATGGCGTCCATGATAAAGTCTTCAAGCGGTTTCTACTAGACTGGGGCAGCCTCCAGGAACCCTCCAGGGTTTGCTATTATTGTTTTCATACCAAACATGTTTCACTCCACTTAACTCGTTTGAGATAAGCGGAAAAAGTAAACAGATTTTTTTAGATATACTGGAAATAGCTTAACCGTCTAACATGAAACTTTACAGATCCTTTCTGCCAGGCTGGAGTTTTGACTTTCTATGATGTGTTGTTCATAGAGTGGTGGTTAACACATCACAGAATATCAAAACTCCACGAACTCACAATAACAAGGTAATAAGCCGTGATTGTTTCCAAGTAATCGATGTAAGTATTACTGCAAATAATGAAGATGTACAACCCAGAAAAACACAATCTATTTATTTGTTTAATTCCTGTAAACACTTGCAGGCAACTGTAGATTGTTTTTTAACTGAAATTTTGTTTCAACCATTTACTTTTATCTTTTCGTGATTCTATTTGGAGCATAGATGTTTTTTTTCAATTCTCTCTATTTTTGGTTCACACTCTCTTTATTCATATTTATATATCTTGTTCAAAATTTCAATCGTTAATAAAATACTTTTTATTTGTCCACTCAAATACATTTGTTAAAACTTGTAGTGTATGACACTTGATTTTATTACAGTTATTTTTTCTAAAATTTATTAATTAATTAAATTTATGCATTAAATTATCTAGTTTTATATGGGAGAAAAACGTTTCACAAAAAAACCAAGGTATGCAATATAGTTATTTCGTCCCTTTTGGCCTAAAATAAGTGATAATATATGATTTCATGAAACAGGCGATTTTATAAGTTATTTGGTGTAATAGCTATTTAAAGCCAAAAGTTATGGTTTTTTATTTCATTTAATGTAATTACTTAATGAAACGTAACTAGAATAAAATTTGTGATTTTTTACCTAAGTAGATGATGATTTGAAACTGTTTTGTTTATATTACTTGTTTAATATTTATTCCTAATACCTACACGTGGCTCACCTCCCTCGACTTCAACAATCGCATGTATATTATCTGAGAAAGATATAATAATCTGATTTTGGTCATGAAATCTATCATCTGTTTATGTATTCGTGTATAAAAAGGTATATTCTTAAATGGATAAAACAAAATTGTTAATTTGTTTTAATAAAGTATTACTTGTTTATTTTAACATTTTTACTGAACGTTGTCCATTCCTGTTGATATATTCTCCACGTAAATGTTCTCATTTAATTATTTTCCTCGTCCCTTTTCCAATTTATGTCCATTTTTCTAACAATTGATCGTTGATATCCAAGTAGCTAAACAGTTAGTTAATACGCTTTCATGGAAACAATATTCGAAAGAAATATAAAATGTTCTTCTTATACCAAAATGTCCTACATTTAAATTGACACAACCTTTTGAAGGTTTTTAAATAATATATACAAACCTGAATAAACTTAAATGAATCTTCTTTATTTTTTAATTGAATGAAAGTTGTATTTTCTTCGGTCGTGATATTTAACTATATAGACAGCTTTTCTATCAGGAAAAGCTTTTGCATAGGAGAATCAATTACAAATCAACCGGTCGAATTAATTCACCACGAAATAAAATTATACCAATATTTGGATTCGAACAGAATCATCAAAGTCTGCTTTCAAACAACATTCTCTGATACAAAAAAGTCTCGTATATACTGCCTTCTATATTAAAACATGAAATTCAAAGCCTTAGATAAAATGAAATTAGGTTTACCCCTTCTAGTGATATACCCTCCCTTTATACCCCCACCTTTTACGTACAACCACGTTACATTTAATAACATCAAAAGGTTTGGTTTACAATTTTTTACCGTTCGGCTGTGTTTCCAAAAGAAAATAACACACTTCGGCGCCTCGCTTAATTTCCGGTTCCGTTTTCTGGCGGATAATTGGTAATTTGAAATGAAGTCTGTGCGGGTTGCGTCACGCTGTAATTATTGTAAACGCAGATTAGGGCGATAATCACGCCTTCGGAAGGCTGTTTAAATAAATTATGTAGATTTGTGAGCATTTTGTATTTTTTGTTGTCCATGAAACCTCTAATAGATCCACACAATGCACATTGTCTGGCTGCGATAGAAAGTAAAGGTTTTTTTGCAATATTTTGCAAGCGGATGAAATATGTATCTGCGAATACTTTCTTAACACGTTTCAGTAACAAAGCCGTCATCATTACTTGACAAAACCATATTCTAAACTCTAGGCATAGCTCTTAACTGCAGTATAAACTTTTCTAGTTGTAATTAGTGATGATATCTTTGCTATTGAAACTTTTATGGAGAAAGAGTTGAAACATTTACTGTAAATTGAGCGGTGTAAGTTTGAATTTTATACTTTCAAAATTTTGGGTTTGGATACATATTGTCCCTTTATTTATAAATGTATGTCTGTGTGTATATGTGTGTGTGTGTGTGTGTGTTTGTTTGTATGTGTGTGTGTGTGTGTGTGTGTGTGTGTGTGTGTTTGTGTTTGTGTGGGTGTGTATGTGTGTGTGTGTGTGTGTGTGTGTGTGTGTGTGTGTGTGTGTGTGTGTGTGTGTGTGTGTGTGTGTGTGTGTGTGTGTGTGTGTGTGTGTGTGTGTGTGTGTGTGTGTATGTGTGTGTGTGTGTGTGTGTGTGTGTGTGTGTGTGTGTATGTGTATGTGTGTGTGTGTGTGTGTGTGTGTGTGTGTGTGTGTGTGTGTGTGTGTGTATGTGTGTGTGTGTGTGTGTGTGTGTGTGTGTGTGTGTGTGTGTGTGTATGTGTATGTGTGTGTGGGGGGGGGTGTATGTGTGTGTGTGTGTGTGTGTGTGTGTGTGTGTGTGTGTGTGTATGTGTGTGTGTGTGTGTGTGTGTGTGTGTGTGTGTGTGTATGTGTGTGTGTGTGTGTGTGTGTGTGTGTGTGTGTGTGTGTGTGTGTGTGTGTGTGTGTGTGTGTGTGTGTGTGTGTATGTGTGTGTGTGTGTGTGTGTGTGTGTGTGTGTGTGTGTGTGTGTGTGTGTGTGTGTGGGTGTGTGTGTTAGTAGTAGTAGAAGAAGAGGATATTTCATGTAATACATATTAAGGACATAATACATAATAGGTCAAATAATACCTATGTAAACTAAGTAACCGTATTTAGCAGATCATCCTGTATTTTACTGGCTACTTGTTTTATGCACGCCCTTCATATTAAACCAATCAGATGGTTCTGCATAGTTGGCAACAATGCAAGGAAATTTGCAAAACAAAACAGCTGTAACATTGTTTAATCTGTGTGGGGCGCAGGTGTACCAACTTAAATAAGCAGTGAGAAATATGCTTCATTAATATTCATGTGGCTCTCAATTATGGTTTAAATAAACCGATAACACTTCACTGGAGCTACTTTATTAAAAAGGGTGTGCACATTCTGTTTTACAGCTGGGTTGTGTTTTTAAATTCCGGTTATACAGCTGGCAGTGAGTGTTATGCGAAACTTCACATCAAGGCGTCAAATTTATTATATCCTCTTTGACGCCACGTGTATTCATTACTGTGCAAAGCTTCCAAAATTAGGAAATGAATATTAAAAATGAAAACTGTTGGAAGTCGTAATATTACACAGTTTCAACTCAGAACATTTAGGTTTGAATTACTTTAAAATATTTTTTCACGTTTCGCCATTCGAAACAACTATCAGCTTTTTATTTTTGTAAAGAATAAATATAAAAAATGTTATATAAATAACATGAAAAAACTGATACTGTAATTTTCTAAGTAACATTTCAATTAAATAAAATATTTACTTGTTAAAGTTAGATTTTTCTTAATTTTGTAAATAATTAGAATAAGATACTCAAGCTGAAGCTACAACTTGCGTCTATTCAGGAACTATTCCTGGGAACTTACAATTCCTCGAGAATGTGACAAAATATTTTTGTTATATATTGTTTATATAAAAAAAACATTTATATTTTTTAATATATATTGCAACGGAGGTGTAATTTTTTTTTAAAATAAATAAAACCTCTTACTCACAAATAATTTTTATTTAACCCTATGTTTATGGCAAAGCAATCATTTTCAGAGGAAATAATTACAAGAATAGCTAAAGTATAACAAAATTTGTTTGAATTTCATTGTCATTTCACGGGGTGGTTAAGACATTTGTGTTAAACATAAAATATAATAACTTCATACAAAATGAATTTGTTGCATGCAATAATTCACTCCACAGTGTATAACATTGTTTCCTGTTTATTAAGTATAATTTTGTAGGTTAAATAAGGATTGGCCTGAAAGTGTTGTGAACTATTATAGCGGTTGAAGTGTGTTGAATGTTAAGATTACAAAACTTGAAAGCTCTTGGGCGAATTAAAATTTAATTTTAATTAAAAAATTTTCAGTTCTAAACATTTGGTACGGTTTAGTAGTTAGTACATCAAAATGCTAATACCCTACCCTAATGGCTGTGATATCTGTAATATAAACCTATCATTAATTTTTGTGTCCAAATTCTCCAAATTTAAGTCTGACAATCATATTTGTCTTGTGTCTTAAATAAAAATATTTATAACTATTATCTGCGCAAGTGTATATTTTTTTTTTTAATTTTAAAGTAATTTTAAACTTAGTCTTATGATCGGTCTAGTGTTATAAAATCTCATTTTTGTTTTTAGTCAATATCTTGTTTTACTCAAATGTTACTTAGATTTGTATTATTTCACTTTGAAACCTCCATTGTACAACCTTGAACTGTTGCTATGGTTATCACACAATACATAAATAGTGCTCTAGGGTAACTAAAATATATTTTTTTTTAATTCTCAGTAGGAATTTACTTAAATTTCTTTCATATGACTTGTTTTGTAGTTTTACTGACAAAACAGCATACTTTTTCATAATTTTCTCATATTTTTATGAAACACAAGTTTTAAATGTAGATTTTTGTGTATTTATTTACAATGGTATATATTATAACTGGCGCCTTTTTAGCTAGGGTAGACAGTCCCGCTCAACAGTAATTTTCTCCAAGGTATAGTGCGTGAGGTCCCTCGTTCTGTCCTAGCACTTGACTACTAGCCTAACTGAAAACATTGTACAAAACATATATCGTGTCTTTCGTAATCGCGTCTCTTTCTTTGCAGAAGCAGACCAACACATTTAAAGAGCATGTCTACATCAAACTATTACAGAATTATCATTTAGTTAATTAGAGCTGTTTACACTTTAAATACGACACTGATGTTTTCTGAAGTGTTGGGTGTTGACCCCGCACTGCAGCCCAGTCCAGCGTAGCGAACTCAAGGTCAGAGACACGGTAAAACCTCTCGCATCTGTCGTGACCATTTAATCGTTCACTTTGCCCTGAGGGATCGCAATAGGTGAGACAGGAGGTAGATGGCTGAATTGAGTCAGTATAAATCCTTTTCTACAAACATGATAAGGACATGCAAAACTCTCTTGGTTAGTAATTATAAAACTACTAGTCTCCTTAATTTTAGTTCTAATGCATTGCTGAATATTCGAATTCATATTTAACCTATGGGGAGGTAGGCCGTATACACAAAGGGACATTAAACTTTAAAGATATGCAAGGCCCTTACAGTAGCTCACCTCCCAAAATTCAATCTATACATTTGATGATGGTAGTTAGACTTATAACGTAAATATATATTTGGTTCCGTTATACATTTTCTGTTTGTCGTACGGAAGATAATGCTTATGACCAAATAACAATTCTGTGAACCGTACAAGATGACTTGCTTCAGAAGTTCATATTAGATAGATTCGATGATAAATTAGTTTCAATATTAAATAACCAACAATCTTGAAATATGTGTAAACATATAGGATGCTGAAGTTTTTGATTTACAGAACATATAAAAACATGTTTTCAGAGTGGTAGTACACGAGAAAGCGGGAGGTGAGAAAGTGCAAGGCTAGTTGGACCCACAAGTACTGTATATCCACTGCCAGTAACTGTGGTGGCCTGAACATATCTGAAATGCATTTTATATACATTTATTTCTAATATAAAGATATGACAATGACTAGCAATCATTCTAAAATGGTCCATACTTTTCATTTTCTCCGTAGAATTTTGAGAGGCAATAATTAACATTGCCACAAGTAAAGAAGGTCGTTGCGAGAGATTTCAGAAAGGTACAGCAACGATTGACCGTTATTTACCATTACAGAACATACAAATTCAATCTATTGGTGAAACATATGACAAAGGGACAAAAACAGATTTTCTAATTAAAGTTAAACAGAGAACGTTTACCCTTGCCCAATAGCGATGTAATTATTTACAAACAAATCACATATCTCTCGTTTAGATTTCATCCGAACGAAATTAATAAATCTGTTGGCTTTTACATAAACAATTTTCTATAACAATACATGAATAGTTTCTATATAAAATTAATTAATTGCATGTATTTAAAGCTCATTAAGTTTAGCGAATGGGCGGCGAAATTAAAACCACCTTCATTAAATGACATATTATAATTGCTTAGGTAATTCACTGTGGCGCAACATATTGTAAATGCAATACGAGTTGATATTTGATTGCATCGCTGCGGGCGGACCAACTAGGCAATATCCTTGCACGATTCACAACGGGGGGAAATTAATTTGTGGAGTAATGTGTGATTAATGTCTGGCTGTCTGTCTGTAATAATTCTACGAATAGACGTGAAGTATTGTAATTTAAAAAATTAAATGTCAACATCTGAATTTTGTAAATTTAATACTTTTTTCGAGATTCATTGAGAAACTGTGAAGTTGTAGAACAAATAGGCCTGTGGAAAATTATTTTAAAGGTCTACTTTTATACTTTCCTTTTGATGTTTGACGGAGCAAGAATATTTATGCAGAACAGTTGCTACAGTCACATGAGTGTAAAAACCCAAGTAGAGTTAAGGTGTTATTAAAAGTATCCAAAACTTACTTATTAAAAAAGTGGTTATAAAAATAGGAATGCAAACAAATAAATCACTATCAAATAAAAATAATTGAAAAGAAAGTAAATTAATATTTGTATTACCTTATAAAAATAGGGTATTGAAAAATCGCATTTTTTAAAACTATTTATATTCCAGAAGTAAAATATAATTTCAAAGTAATAAAAACATCCTCTACATGGAATAATACGTTAGTAGTTAATTTATTATATGATATATATTATGTTCATTATATCATATATCATTCAATGTATGATATCGCTGATTGCATAAGGAATTTAATTTGAAAATTCATTAATCATAACCACTACATAACCTCTAAGTAAAAATGAAAACCACTGTTGTATGAAATAATACGTCGGTTTTTACTTTAATAGAATATATGATTGCATAAAGTAGGGGTTCTCAAACTGTGGTACGCGTTGATAAAAAGTTGTACTCGATCCGTTACCCATTTTCTTTTGATGCTAATGAAGCTTTGAGCAACATGACAACATTCCAGAAGGAACAACTTATTGAACTATTGTGTGATTCGCCGTTAAAAAAATATTTCAGTGCTACGTTGTTAGATTTTTGGATCGGTGTTGGAAAGGAATACCAAGAACTTTCAAATACTGCTGTAAAGATTCTTATTGGGTTTACAACTACATACCTTTGTGAAAGAGGGTTTTAGAGCTGTACAGTAAGTACTGAAGCTTAATAATGGGGACGATTTAAGGTTGTACTTATTAAAACTTGTGCCGAACATTGAGGAACTATGTAAAAAGAAGCAAGCTCATCCTTCTTAATAATTTTTTGTAATGGGTTTTAAATATATTTCCAAATATATTGTGTTTTTATACAAAAAGTCTTTTTAATTTAACCGCCCCCCTCAACAACAAAGAAGTACGCAACATTTTATTTTTTCATTAAGGGGTACAGTCTTAGAAAAATATTTAGAAATCCTGGCATGAGGAATTTAATTTGAAAATTATTTAAACACTGCGGCTAATTTGAACATAGCCGCTAAATAACCTCTAAATGGAGATGAAAACCATTGTCGTATGAAATAATAGGTTAGTATTTAGTTTAATCCAACATATGATATCGCTATTGCATAAGGAATTTAATTTGCAAATTATTTAAACATAACTGCCAAATAACCTCTAAGTGCATATAAAAATAGCTATCGCCGTTTACCGACTTTATTGTGAGCTCCGTACTTGGTCTTCGGATATATCAAGGAAATCCTTTCTTTTTCGAAAATCTTTTTTTTTGTTGCACGAAATAAATATTTTTTCCATCCGAAAAAATGTTAAATTCACCTAAAGTAGTTCTCACTTTAAAACTATTGACACTTGTGCTGGACCATTATCATTTACACTACTTGACCCCTGTTATCATTATATGGTATCCCATTAAACTATTACCCAGTCCGTGTAGTCAGTGTAGCCTTTCCATGGGTATCTGCGATACGTCTGCTTCGAACAACTCAAGCCTGACCCTCATTATTGGAACAATAAACCTGCCTTGCTTGATATGCACGAAGCACATCGACGATGCCATCTTGAAATGATTATCTTTACAGTTTATGATAAGTTGTAGGTGAGATGGCAGAGAATGTTTGAGCAATGGGGGTAATTTTATAGCGTGACTCAGATGTAAAGCTGTTACCTATTCAAATAATATTATCCCTACTATTTGTGTCGAAGCTAATGTATCTCGGAACTGTAGAGTGGACTGCATTCTTGTTTATCTCCATGCGGTCAATGCCATCAAATATTTTGTAAGCTACTGTACATCTCTACAGATATGCGGTATAAAGGTGGTTCATATACATTTTGTAGTCTTTTTACTACACCTTGTAAGATAGCGGTTCCATGGAGTAAACATCTAATAGAGTAATGGTTGTACGGGATAGATACCTCGTAGGGTAGTGGTTGCATGAGATAAACTCCTCATAGGGTAGCGGTTGTACGTGGTAGATACTTCGTAGGGCGGCGGTTTCATGGGTAGACACCTCGTAAGGCAGTGGTTACATGGGATAAACATCTATTAGGGTAGCGGTTGTACGTGGTAGATACTTCGTAGGGCGGCGGTTTCATGGGTAGACACCTCGTAGGGCAGTGGTTATATGGGATAAACATCTATTAGGGTAGCGGTTGTACGTGGTAGATACTTCGTAGGGCGGCGGTTTCATGGGTAGACACCTCGTAAGGCAGTGGTTACATGGGATAAACATCTATTAGGGTAGCGGTTGTACGTGGTAGATACTTCGTAGGGCGGCGGTTTCATGGGTAGACACCTCGTAAGGCAGTGGTTACATGGGATAAACATCTATTAGGGTAGCGGTTGTACGTGGTAGATACTTCGTAGGGCGGCGGTTTCATGGGTAGACACCTCGTAAGGCAGTGGTTACATGGGATAAACATCTATTAGGGTAGCGGTTGTACGTGGTAGATACTTCGTAGGGCGGCGGTTTCATGGGTAGACACCTCGTAAGGCAGTGGTTACATGGGATAAACATCTATTAGGGTAGCGGTTGTACGTGGTAGATACTTCGTAGGGCGGCGGTTTCATGGGTAGACACCTCGTAAGGCAGTGGTTACATGGGATAAACATCTATTAGGGTAGCGGTTGTACGTGGTAGATACTTCGTAGGGCGGCGGTTTCATGGGTAGACACCTCGTAAGGCAGTGGTTACATGGGATAAACATCTATTAGGGTAGCGGTTGTACGTGGTAGATACTTCGTAGGGCGGCGGTTTCATGGGTAGACACCTCGTAAGGCAGTGGTTACATGGGATAAACATCTATTAGGGTAGCGGTTGTACGTGGTAGATACCTCGTAGGATGGCGTTTGCATGGGTAGACACCTCGTAAGGCAGTGGTTGCATGGGTTAAACACCTCATACGGTAGCGGTTGTACGGGGTAGATACCTTGTAGGTGGCGGTTGCATGGGTAGACACCTCGTAAGTTAGCGGATACATGGGGTAAACATCTCATTGGGTAGCGGTTGCACGGGGTAGATACTTCGCAAGGTAGAGGTTGCATGGGGTAGACAAGTTGTAATGTAGCGGTTGCATGGGCAGATTCTTCGTAAGGTAGCACAAGGTAAACATCTCGTAATACGGTGGTTGCATGGGTAGACACCTCTCTAGGTAGTGGTTGCATGGGGTAAACATCTCCTATAGTGGTGGTTGCATGGGTAGACACGTCGTAACTTAGTGGTTGCATGGGGTAGGCACCTCATAGGGTAGCGATTACATGAGGTAGAAACTTTATAGGTTATCGGTATCATGGCGGAAGGCAACTTGTAGGCCAGTTCTTACATAGGGTAGAATTGTTATAGGGTAGCGGTTTGGATTGGGCAACTATACTCGAGTTGACTCAAGATCTTCTTCAGGGTAAAAGACCCTTTCCATGTGATACTATAATTTTCTCATACTTCAGGGACATGAGGCCATTTTGTATGTATTCTACTTACAAGGGTGTAAAATTAGTGCATACCTCATTCTACCCCTGGGCTATTTCAGGCAGGCGACAGTGCATACGTGTATCCATAATATATCACCATATCGTTTATTAGGAGGTTAACTTTAATCCCACAGAATTCATGATCCCTCCCCTAAAGGCGATAACAGTGTAATTGGCTGATAAAAAGCGTTTAAAATATTCATCTGATATCGTCTCAGTGACAGAACCGGTTTTGCTCCAATCGTTGTGACACCTTTCAAGCACTGAGCTACTTTTGAGATTTATGATTCCTATTTTAATTTAGCTGTTTCCCAATATGATGTTTATAGCAATTTTTTAATATAATTTCTATGATATATCATTCATAAGTACATATTTAATTTCAAACTGTTATGTATAACTATTTAAAATTCAAATATATTCCTGAAAATTACTTATTACACACACACACACGCACGCACACACACACACACACACACACACACACACACACACACACACACACACACACACACACACACACACACACACACATATATATATATATATATATATATATATATATATATATATATATTAAATATGGTGATATGTTTTCTTCTAATATAGTTATTAAATTAAAAATATTTCAAAAACAAGAATACTTTTAATGAATATATTTATAGAATAAATATATTCCTTAAAAGTATTCTTGTTTTTGAAATATTTTTAATTTATTAATTATATATATATATATATATATATATATATATATATATATATATATACATAAGAGATAAGGAGAGAGAGAGAGAGAGAGAGAGATTCAGTATTATAAGTATGGTTTTAAATTGGTGTTATTTTTGCAGGTGCCGCAGCGGCCTCCCGCCTCTATGTAGATGCCATTACGAAACTAGCCCGACAATCCCAGCAAGGGACTTGGGGTGGCTCTGCAGATATCGGTAAGTCAAAGCACTATATTATAAAATCGTGCATGGGTACATAAATTTGTATTTGTGTGTACATTGGCTAGGTTTTCCATCTCACTGGAATTTTAATAGAAATATTATTTCCGTGTTTAAACAATTTAAAAAAAATCTCTTTGTATATAAAAGGTTCGAATTCTATTCACCCCTAATATGTTATGTTCACAAAGTTTTACGCCGAAACGAAATGATGTCTATGGTATATGATCAATGTGTGTAACACGTGTGTGATGGTGTAACACTCACTACCCTTTAAAGCGGTGTAACTTGAAGAGGCAGAAAGGAGAACAGTAAACAAAAGAGATCAACAAAAGAGCAAAAACATCCAACATCAGTACCTAACATCTATTATGTAGGATAGGTTTTGCCAAATGCAATCAGATATCTTGTTTTTTTTTCAAATAATACATTCAAGGCACTTCTATATTTGGGTCAACTTTTGTTGTTGTTAAAAGGGTCATTTAACTATCATAGCTGTTCTGTAAATGGTTAAAGACAAAGAAAATCAATCTACAATGGAAATCTACCCTTTAACGAGTCTTAAAGAGAATTAGGTGTCCTCCAAATAGCGTCCCCTACCGTTAGGTGACAACGTTCATATGTGCACATTTGGCTTCCCGACATAGTTTGGGAGGTGAAGCCCTGCTGAGGATTAAATTGTTAAACAGCATGTTTCCTTATAAAACAAAACACAATTTTAAACAACAAAATAAATTCTTTTTCTGTTACCAAAGAAAGTGTCTATCTTCTTTTAATGGTAAGGGGGAGACACTTTATAGGAAAAGCAGATGGAATCGTCCAAGGACCAAGGAATGACACAATGCAGTTATAGTACGGGTATAGGGGGTTTTATTACACTCAAGGACAGGACGAAGCATGAAGACATTCTCTGAACCGAGTCGAGAGGCGTCTTCTCCTCCAGCCGGAATAGTCTTTTAAACAAGACTTTATTTATTTAAACTGACAATAAGATCGAATTTGATAAAGTAACTCGCTTGTAAATACATCCAGGATGATATATCCAGAACCATTGTTAGACATATTGTTACCAAGTGAGTTTCAATGTTCAAAATGCTTAACAATGTACTCAGGTTTTCTTTACGTTCTCCCAATCTGATAACCCTGTCCGGATGCATTCATGTATAAATTCATGCCCGAGATAGTGATTTCAGAGATGTGAAACAGACAGTCTCTTGGGTTGAAGGTGGTGAAATGAAACAATACAGTGTTCACTGGTACATCTGAAGGATCAAGTGACGTCACTCGAAGACTGGGGTGCTTTGTGGCGCACGATGCGGCAGACGCGTTTGCAAAGCCTTGCTGTGGGACGTATATGACATATAGAGGTGAAATTGTAGCTAAATTAATACTTTCACAACCCTATTTTAGCAGTACGAGATTCCATTTCTGTTCTAATTAAGGTCTTTGTACCAGTGAAATTATAAGGCAAATGGTCTGATTATAAGTTTCTTAAAAATAATAATAAACAAATAAAATTGATATATACATGTATAACCTGTGCTAAACACAAATAACCGAAATGTATTATTATGTTTAATCTACATAGATGAACTATAGTTCATCTGGAAGTTATATAGAAAAAGTAATTCAAACAAAAATCAATTCTTACTAAGCTCTACATAGCAAAATTTTATTTTAACCACTTTTTATTAAATAATTACAGTTAATATAAATATGTATACACATTAGACTCAATCACAATATTAAGTGGCCAAATAGAATGCCAAATTATTTATTAATTTGTTTTGTTTATTTATTGAATTATTTTTGTTAAACTGTTTTAACATCAAGTGTCATCTCCTAAGAAGTTCAAAATGTATTAGAACTTGAGAGAGAGAGAGAGAGAGAGTGTCTGTGTGTGTGTGTGTGTGTGTCTTGTGTGTGTGTGTGTGTGTGTGTGTGTGTGTGTGAGTGTTTGTGTGTGTGTGTGTGTGTGTGTGTGAGTGTGTGTGGTGTGTGAGTGTATGTGTGTGATTGTGTGTGTGTGTGTGTGTGTGTGTGTGTGTGTGTGTGTGTGGTGAGTGTGTGTGTGTGTGTGTGTGTGTGTGTGTGTGTGTGTGTGTGTGTGTGTGGTGTGTGTGTGTGTGTGTGGTGAGTGTGTGTGTGTGTGTGTGTGTGTGTGTGTGTGTGTGTGTGTGTGTGTGTGTGGTGTGGTGTGTGAGTGTATGTGTGCGTGTGTGTGTGTGTATGTGTGTGTGTGTGTGTGTGTGTGTGTGTGTGTCTGTGTGTGTGTGAGTTTATGTGGGTGTGTGTGTGTGAGTTTATGTGTGTGTGTGTGTGTGTGAGTTTATGTGTGTGTGTGTGTGAGTTTATGTGTGTGTGTGTCTCAGAGAGAGAGAGAGAGAGTGTGCGTGTGTCTCAGAGAGAGAGAGAGAGAGAGAGAGAGAGAGTGTGTGTGTGTGTGTGTGTCTCAGAGAGAGAGAGAGAGTGTGTGTGTGTGTGAGTGTGTGTTTGTAGGTGTGTGTGTGTGTGTGTGTGTGTTTGTAGGTGTGTGTGTGTGTGTGTGTGTGTGTGTGTGTTTGTAGGTGTGTGTGTGTGTGTGTGTGTGTGTGTGTGTGTGTGTGTGTGTGTGTGTGTGTGTTTGTAGGTGTGTGTTTGTGTGTGTGTGTTTGTAGGTGTGTGTGTGTGTGTGTGTGTGTGTGTGTGTGTGTGTGTGTGTGTGTGTGTGTGTGTGTGTGTGTGTGTGTGTCTCAGAGAGAGTGAATGTCGGTCAATAACAATACAATGACAAGCAGTTCCAAAACTTATTCTATGTATAGAACGACATCCAGAATTAACATACAACAGTTTTCACGTGGCGAAGGTATCTAGAGAAACGTGTTTTTTATATTTTAGAAATCACTTTGTTGGTGGAAAAACTTTATATTACTTTTTACATAGTACTATCCACTGTTAGAAATAAGGGATGGTTTCAAACAATGCTAAAGGGGATGCTATAAGCTGGGGAAAGGGTGTAAACATGAAGGGGATTATTAAGGTTTATGCCGGGAATAAAAGCCTCTGGCCAAATGCAATGCATTGTAGGAAATGTAAACAATAGGCGTATTGAAGAGCTTTTGTGCTGCTATTTTTTAAAAAAATATCGAAAACCTAAACAAAATAAATTAACTGTTCAAACGTATTTGCTACTTTTAAAATGTATTGTAAAATTGCAAAATTGGAATTTAAAGTAAGGAATTCTTTGTTTAACGTTTATAAATAATTCCTACGTACTCTTCTTTATTAGAGCCAGAGACTTGAAATCATTCTATGAGAATCATTAATTCAAGTTGTCTATAAAGTCGATCAAACTCAAGCTGTATTTACATTGGTCCACTATATATAGGAGCAATAAGAAACTGTTCCTCCTAGATAATAGTACCAGAGAAACTGAATACAGGTAAATATGGCTGTAAAGGCGAACGTCATAAGTGATATGACTGAAATAAGGTGACTGTAATGTCCTGCGCATGGAAGGAAGGAACGTTTCATGATGTAGAGTGATATGATAAGATGACGTCAGCGCTCCGAAATGTTGAAAGGGTGGGAAGGAAAGAAGGTTTGATTATGCATTGCTTTTACTCTGTAAATAAATTAAATTTTGATTAAATAACTCTTTATAAAAGTAAGAAGTATAATCGTCCTATCTTCTTCCACTTTTTATCTTACTTGAAGAAGTCACTTCAAATAATCTTATCTTCGTTAAAAACTTACTTTACGCTATTGTTTCTTACACATTCTTAATGTTAAATCACAAGTAATTACTTGAAAAACTAAGTGACAACTACTAACTTGCCGACACGTCTCGAAATCAAGAGTAGTAGGGAGACTTCGTCAAGGTAAAGACGGTTTCGAAACGCGCCAGCTAAGTAACTTAATAGTTTGCATTTAGTTCTTCGTATAATTACTTGGGATTTAAGCAGTAAAATCAAGATGATTACAACCAACTTAATTGGCTTATTTAACCAACCCTAAAGTAGTTATTTATAAAACTAAGTGAAAAATGTTAACTGACTTGCAGACGTGTTTCGAAATAAGAGTAGCAGGTTAGGTCTCGGCAATGTAATGACGGTTTCGAACCCTCGTCAGCAACATTAGTCAATAGTTTATACTTAGTTTTTTAAATACTTACCTATGATTTAATCAAGATGATTTCAACCACCAAATTTCTTGATGTTAAACAAATTCAGAAACAAATCATTTTTTAAAACCTTAGGTTAAAACATATTGAAGAGTGGGGCAGAAATAATGTAATTTGTACAATTTTATTCATTCATAATAGATTATATCCGAAATAAATTTTAAGTATATTACACACGTTAGCTAAAATAAATAAATTTACATCCTTTCTTTAATTCTTGTTGCTGTTTTACGGACCCAGTTCCACAATTAAAATTTACATAAGATTGTCTACTCAACGCCTTATTTTTCTAAAAGAGTCTTTAGTGTTTACACACATGTTCAGACAAGTTTAGCCGCTATGTTTGTTGTATAAAGACTGATTTCCTGACGATGTATTCTTTTAAATAAAATATGTTTAGTATACCCACATTACTCAATAAAATGTATGTAAGAATATATACATACCAATAAACATATAATTGTTACATTAATGTATTAGCTTTACTTAAATCTTGATTTAAATTATTTGTCATAGCTGATATCAATAAATTATGCCTGTTTAACTCAGTTGTGTAAATACGTGCTTGTATACTTGCTGTTACTATATTATTAAAGATATACTTAGATACAAAATTTATTCCTCGGAATATTCTAAGCTCTTTTTAAGACAAGCACATTTATAAAAGAATGTTTTAAACAGTTTTCAAAACATAAGAAAAGTCGGTAAACCCATTTACACACAGCCTCCTTAATTAGATGCTTTCTCTTTGGCAAACTTACACATGGCCTCCTACATCAGAACTCTTCTTCGATAAACTTACACACTGACGTCTTCATCAGATTGTCTCTTCTTCGCCAAACTTACTCACTACCTCTTGCATCAGAGCTTCTCTTTTTCGACAAACCTACGTACTGTATCCTGCATCAGACCTAATCTTCTTCGGCAAACTTACTTACTCACTGCATCCTGCATCGGAACTTCTATTCTTCGGCAAACTTACTGCCTTCTGCGTCAGATTTTCTCTTCTTTGGCAAGCTTAGCTTTCCTCTTCTTTTACAAATTTACTTGCCAACTGCCTTCTGCATCAGAGATCATTTCTTCTTCAGCAAACTTACTTACTGCTTTCTGCATCATAATTTCTCTTCTCCGGCAAACGTACTGTGTTCTGCATCAGATTTTCTCTTCTTCGCCAAAATTATTTACTCACTGCCTTCTGCATCAGACCTTCTCTTCTTCGGCAATCTTACTTACTTACTACCTCTTGCATCAGATGTTCTATTCTTAGGCAAACTTACTCACTGCTTTCTGCATCAGACCTATTTTTAGGCAAACGTACTTACTGCTTCCTGCATCAGACCTTCTATTCTCAGGCAAACCTACTCACTGCATCCTGCATTAGATTTTCTCTTCTTCGCCTATGTTTTTTCGCTCCATCCTGCATCAGACCTTCTGTTCCTAGTGAAACATATTTACTCACTGCCTTCTACGTCAGAAATTTTCTTTTTAGGCAAACTTACTCACTGCCTTCTACATCAGAACTTCTCTTCTTCGACAAACTAATTTACTGACTCCTTCATCAGACCTTAAATGCAAGGGATTGAACTAGACGTAACCCGTGCATATAGCTCACGTTCAGAGCGAAGATTCTGCGGAGAGTAGGATGCCGAGTCGGTGAAGATGTCGGCTAGTGGTCGTGACCAGTTAACGACCTAAGCAAGTTTGGGTTAACACTTTAAGTATACTGTATTTTAATAATGTTTTCCTCATGCCCTACATGTAATTTTGATGTACATATCCCCTGCCCAGGTCGGATTTCGACGAGAGTTTACAAGTGGTGAGCTGAAGGTTTTGTAGCAAAGAGAGTTTAGCTATTTACGTTATACGGTGTATTTCTCTTCACAGGGAATGTCTTTACATAGTTATTTCCGATAAATTCCAAATTAACTCTTGAAGCTTTTAAGGCACTCTATGTGGATGTTTTTAATTCTACATTTACATGCAAAAGAAATATAAAAAGATGAAATAACTTTATATTTTAGACAACTCAAGTTATATTACGCTTACAGTATTTTTGCATCTTACTGATTAGAATATTTCTGAAGCTAGCGAAATCAGTAGCTTTCAATTCATCCAATAATACCAAATCCGTTTTTATTAAATTCTTTCTATTCGTTTACTCTTTCATTATATATATATATATATATATATCTTGTTCAAATTTTCAATCATTAATAAAATACCTATTATTCATCCACTCAAGTTCAGATACATTTTTTTAACTTGTAGTGGATGGCACTTGTTGTGTATACAGTTTTTTCATGTATGAATCCATTAATTAAATTTAGTTAAATAATGTTTATAAATAATTTTGATTTCTATTTTGTCAGTTAGTGGTGTAATTTATACATACTTATACTAATAGTAATTATTTAATAAAAAGTAACTAAAATGAAATTTTTCTTTGTTACATTAAGTAATCATTTAATTTAATTGTTTTATTTTACTTGTTTTTAGTGCAACTTGACATTTTCCACTAATATAACTCCATATATTGTAACACAGCTAATTATTAAATCATTATTTAATATACCTAGCCTTTTCCTGTATAAAGATTGTATCTGTGCAGTGATGCCAACATTACACATGCGTACAAGGCGACCGGCCAAACTATAATGGGATTAACGTCAAGAGTATAGCAAATGGGTTATGTCATTGTCAATGATTGGATGTCCAAACGTCATTTAGAAACTATTATGTTATCCGACGGAAGGGTTGCCAACATTGAAAATTAAGCAAGTACGTTACTCGTACAGTCTGTTACACAAACAATGGACGTCTATTTTAAAACTCGACAACAAATATAAATTTATTTCACACTTGTAAATGTAATAACTTTTATGTAGTAGGTTTAAAAACTCATTAGGTCACACCGATGCCAATTATTTCGATTTCAATCTTTAAAGGCTTTCAGTACACTGTTTTTTTCCAAGAAGCATTTGATTAAACTCCAAAACCAATTCTAGAGATCTTGCAAAGATTTTTTATTGAGACAGTATATTCTTATTCATATTATCAATCGTTCATATTTTTAATGGTTTCGTTATCAATGGTTGCTATTAATTTATCAATAGCTCCTATTTTCAATGCTTCTTTTACTACTAATTTATAATAAAATCAGGTTTTATTTTCAATAAATTTAATATCAATAGCTTATATAATAGCTCTTATCAAATGCTTTTCGTTTCTTCTTTTATTACCTATTCATAATAAATTTAGTTCTTATTTTCATTGGTTAGCTCATCACTTATTCATATTATCAATCGTTCATATTTTTAATGGTTTAGTTATCAATGGTTGCTATTAACTTATCAATAGCTCCTATTTTCAATGCTTCTTTTGCTACTAATTTATAATAAAATCAGGTTTTATTTTCAATAAATTTAATATCAATAGCTTATATAATAGCTCTTATCAAATGCTTTTCCTTTCTTCTTTTATTTACCTATTCATAATAAATTTAGCTCTTATTTTCAATGGTTAGCTCATCACTTATTCATGTTATCAATAGTTCATATTATCAATGTTATTTTGGGGCTCAAATGCAAGAGATTTGAGCAAATTTAATGTAACATTTTATTTGCTCATTTTGGTAGGGTACAGTTTATTATGTTAGGTTTCACAAACTTACTCTAGAAAGAAATTGCATAAAAAGACACAAGTGTTCTTAGTTACAATTTTAACCGTTCTAGCGTGTTCTTTTCTTAACACTTTATATTAAAACTTATACAATTCCTTTCTTGCAACTTTTCAAAATTTTCTCAGACGGTTTCGTTGACCCTGATACAATAAGTGATAACCGTAAGTTTTATTTACAATCTCACTTACACTGTGCTTTACAGGTATTCGGGGCAAGCACTATGAACGCAACGCAGAAGCGGTTTTCACAAAACTTGTCAGAATATTTCAACAACCAAAGATCCCCACCCTTAGCTTCTAAAGTCGCCCCAAACTTGGTTTAACATGTGAAAGTATTTCGCTAGGAAAGTAGGCTTCCACGCGTGCATTTCCATAAATCAGAAACACGACACGTGGGGTATATTAGGGCGCGGGGCTTTATCACGTGACTCCAGCCTGTTTGTCTTTAATAAGGTGGCGAGCTATATCGGATGGCGTTCCTCTTATTTCCGGTGCGTAGGGTTACGTTTAAAATTTCCCTTTTAGAGTAATTCCAAGGTGAAATTCCGCGATCCCAACGCGTTAGAATCCACAGTTCCGTGAAATTCAAAACCACATTTTCAGCATTTCCATTGCGTATTAAAATCATCTCAGATTTAAATTTTTGTTTAACTTAAGGAACAAGACTTGCGTGTCGTAATTTATAGCATTTTGCCTTTTTTTAAATTAAACTTATGTTGGTCGAGCGTTTGTCCATACTATAAGAAACGTAGGAGAAATTCTAAGTAAACTAAAACTTTTAATACATTTAATTAATAAATATTGACAAAAAGTATATAAATATATTTATTAAATATTGGCAAAACGTTGAAAAATATATGTAATAAATATTGACGAAAATCTAATAAATATCAACACACTTTTTATTAGTTAAAATAATAAAATTGTTTGAAGCATTCTGCAGCACAACAACAAAAATGTTTTCCTATTATTTTTTTTAAGTGGGTTCAAAAATATAATGTAAATTTTAATATTAACCTTTTTTAAAGGAAATATTTTTAAATGTTATTTCATTTTGATTATGTTATTGACCGTTGTTCTACAATAAATTAGTCTAAAACTGAGATTGTTAATTAAGCCAACTTCAGATTTTAGAATAAATATACGTTGAAATCATAATAATACAAAGTGTATTTCAAACATTGGAAATATTGTTATTTCGCGATAATATGGTTTCAGCTTTGTCCGGTAGTTGCGCTCGAATTGCCCTGTTGTTGAATGTGATGTTTTGCCAAGGTTTCCATTGGATCTTGATTCAATTTATAAACGTAATACAACTAATTAAGTAAACAAAAGTCTTGAATGTTTATAAAAGGATTCGATAACAATTGAAGAGTAAAAATGCTATAACAGTTTGTTTTAACAAAAATTGTGGTAAAATAAAATTAAATACAATTGTTATATTCAAGTTCTTTTTCAATTCCTACTATTAGTTCATATATATAAATATTAATATATATATATATATATATTCAAGATTAAATAATATCCACTAATTACAGGAATAATTTATTGAATATAAACTGTAATATATTGTTACTTAAAGCATTGTACACTCAAAGCTTTTCGTTGGTTGACATTACCAACATCCTCAGGAATCATAATAAAAATCAGTATAAAATCTAGTAAATTAACAAACTAATTAATAAACACAAAATATAAAACAAAATACAATATAAAAGCAAGGAAAAAACATAACCTAAACACAAATCTTGGAAGGCAAATATACGTAGAATATCAAATAGGTTTTCAAGTTAGAATTATTTTCAAGATTAAATAGTATACACTAATTACAGGAATAATTTATTGAATAATACGCTCAAAGCTTTTCGTTGGTTGACATTACCAACATCCTCAGGAATCATATTAAAAATCGGTATAAAATCTAGTAAATTAACAAACTAATTAATAAACACAAAATATAAAACAAAATACAATATAAAAGCAAGGAAAAACATAACCTAAACACACCACTTATACACAAACAAATCTTGTAAGGCAAATATACGTAGAATATCAAATTGGTTTTCCTGTTGGAATTATTTTCAAAATTAAATAGTATACACTAATTACAGGAATAATTTATTGAATAATACACTCAAAGCTTTTCGTTGGTTGACATTACCAACATCCTCAGGAATTGTATATATATATATATATATATATATATATATATATATATATATAGGCCTATATATATATATATATATATATATATATATGAAGTTAATATATTACTATTGTAAGTAATTTTATCCACCATTAAGTGCAATAATTTTACCTTGAGTGATGGGGCACCTTTCGGTCACTTGACCATTGTCGAATCACTGATATTTTTCTGGTGTAGATGTTCGGTCCGTGATATTGGTATTTGTTGACGTTACACGCACTTTCTCTTGATCTGTGTGTATGATTTTTTTATATAGTATGTCTTCTGTATATGTTGTTTGTAGATTCATTAAATTGTTGTGTATGTTTTTATAAATGTGGTATTTTTCTAGTGAGTTTAGTTCTATTGGGTTATTATTTATTTCAAGTATGGTTAGGTTATTTTCGTAATTTGTTATTTCATGTTTTGTGATATTAGGTGTGCTGCAACATTTGATACTTTTGAATTTTTGTTTTTGAATGCTCTATAATGTTCTTCAAATCTTATTTTAAATGTTCTGGTTGTTTTTCCTATGTAATATGTATATTTTCCTATGTATATATATATATATATATATATATATATATATATATATATATATATATATACATCTTGTAAAACTTTTCAATCGTTAATAAAATAATGTTTTATTAATCCATTCAGGTTCAAATACAGTTTTTTAAACTTTTACTGGTTTATATGAGAGGAAAGATTTTTACAAAAGGGGCAAGGTATGCAATACAGTTACTTTATTTTCAGGTCTATAACGCGCATTAGTGCATACCGCCCCCCTTGGTTTAATTACAATATGCTAGGGAAAATATGAAAAAAATAGCTAATAATTTGTACTAAAAAATATTTTATTGAAATATTTAAGCACAATATTTTGTTTGTTTATAATATACACTATTTTTCGCTCATCATCACTTCTTTCCGATGATGGTAGAATAGCTTTATTCTCATGAGAATCTCCATTATCACTGTGATTCCAGAGCACACAGTCCTCTGTACCTTCTACATTTCTTTAAGCTCTTCATGACTGCTTCCTATTTGACTGTACTCCGGGCTTTAAGAATCCATTCCAAAATAAGGGAAGATCTTCTCATTTTCCCAGATGGGATACATGTACGTCCTCCATCACACATCCACTGGGTGCACAGTTTCCTAAAACTAACTTAGAAAGGTTTGCTAACTGACACGTCTAGAGGCTAAAGTACGGATGTTAATCCGCCTAGAATTACTTCCAAATCAGTTTTCATCTCAGTCACTTTTTTTCTTTTATTTTTCAGTCAAATCGCTTTGAAACTATCCAGGACTAATAGACTTTTTTCTTTATTGTAATTAAAATGTACGTACTTAACTAAGTTAATACGTGATGGGCTTACTTGCTGACGGGTTTCAAAACCATCGTTCCTTTTACGAAGCAAAGCCTCTACTGGTGGCATCGCGTTAGGTACAAAGGTTGCGGGATGGATTTGTGATTGTGGTAGGGGTGCCTTATTTTGGTTTTGTGCTATGTATTGGACAAGGGTGTT
>JBAIZL010000006.1:54968397-55003397 GCA_036971475.1 Prosapia bicincta
CGCACACACACACACACACACACACACACATATATATATATATATATATATATATATTAATTAATTATTTTCTGATAAGTGATAGGTCGTTTTCTGCCCTGCAGGATTTTTTCCAGTAAAATTAAATCAAGTTACTCGGTAACCTTTCCTCTTTGGCCATAAGATCTGCTCGTTTAACTGTGCTGGTTTTTCAGCATAAGGCATTTTTTTAAATTTTTCTTAAATTACAGCCTGGTTCTGCCAAAAATTAATAACATACCGTAGCTAACTGCAAATTTTGATTGGCATTGATGTCTCCTTCACATAAATGGTTAAGTTACAGATTAGAGATAAATATTCATAGTAAATTTGTCTAAATTTAATTAATAATACATTCAGTAAATCTGTACAAATTTAGTAGATAATGTACTTAGTAAATATTTCCAAATTTAGTAAATAATTTACTTAATAAATCTGTACAAGTTTAGTAGATCTTGTGAATATCCTAATTTTGGATCTAGTAAATGTTTCCAAATTTAGGAAATAGCGTACCTAGTAAATTTGTGCACATTTAGTAAACAATATACTTAGAGAATCATTCCAAATTTAGTAAATAATGTACTTAGTAAACCTCTCCAAACCTTCGCAGATACTCCTAAATAATTCAATTATCGCTAAATCTTATAATATGTTTATTGCAATAAATGTTTCTATAGCTAAGCCGTTATCTTCAGCGTTAAATCAACTAGTAAATCATAGTAAGTATAATAAAACTGTCCGAAAGTCGCCAATAATAAAGTCAGTAAATGCGTCTAAATCTAATTATTTTGTGGTTGGATGTAAACAACCATTATTAAATAATGATCTTATTAACCTTAATTTGACCAAACAATGTTACAGTAAACAAAATGTGTAACTGACTAAAACAAAAGTAATTTTAAAAAATACAATTTATGAACCTACCGAAGCTCAGTATCGCTCCATAAACAAACGCATCAGTGGAATCTGTTTCCATTAAAGTTGTTTTCTCTTCAACCGACCAATTCAGAGACGGGACGAATTTGTACTAATAATATTAAAGCGGCAATGACATCCACGTCACTTCAACCATTAAACGTCTGCCATTATAACGTGTAAACTCTTGTTGCAGGAGCTGCTCTGATGAAAATCGTAGAAGTGTACAAGGAGATACAGGCTCAGCAGATGAATATTGTAAGTACTTGTACTAGAATATTAAACTATATTGTACTAGTTAAGTTAATGCAAGCAATGTAAGCTATTGTAAGCAATGTAAGCTAATGTAAGCTAGATTGACCATTTTACTTGCAGTTTCAAATACTGTCATAGTGATAGCTCCATTTTTTAAACTTTATTTTAACTTACAAATATCCACGATTACACAGACACACACACACACACACACACACACACACACACACACACACACATACACAGACACACACATAAACACAGACACACACACACACAGAGGAACACATGGCATATATGTGTGTGTGTGTGTGTGTGTGTGTGTGTGTGTGTGTGTGTGTGTGTGTGTGTGTGTGTGTGTGTGTGTGTGTGTGTGTGTGTGGTTGTGTGGTTGTGTGTGTGGTTGTGTGTGTGTGTGTGTGTGTGTGTGTGTGTGTGTGTGTGTGTGTGTGTGTGTGTGTGTGTGTGTGTGTGTGTGTGTGTGTGGTTGTGTGTGTGTGTGTGTGTCTGTGTGTGTGTGTGTGTGTGTGTGTGTGTGTGTGTGTGTGTGTGTGTGTGTGTGTGTGTGTGTGTGTGTGTGTGAGTGTCTGAGTGTGTTTGTGTGTGTGTGTGTGTGTATGTGTGTGTGTGTTGTAGGTCCATTGTAGCTTATAAAAACCTAATTTAACGTATTTTTGTTATGGAGCAATTTCCTGAAAAACATCTTACAAAATATATTTAAAAGACTTGGATTTGTTTCTTACAACGTCGGAAAGGGAGCTAAGTAACGTGTAATCGTTCTCCCTACTCAGTGACGTAATATAGATTATCTACTTGAAATAAATATTCTGTTGTATTTATTTTCTGTTCTAAATCCATTAGACGTAATCCCACTCATTTCCCAACCCCAATAAACGTGCCAGTCTGATGACAATTTTATTCTAGAACACATTTAATCAAGCTCTGATTTCAGATTAACTTTTTGCGATCAGCTGATTAAATTGCATTCGAATATTCTGTTATCTCTTTTTATCACTTATTATGTAATAAGGCAAATTAGTTTCAAATCATTTTGAAGATAAAGGGAATTCAAAACGTTGCTTTTAGGTTTCATTTCCATTTTCTGACATCTTTGGCTGAATAAGTAAAGACGTTGATACTTATTACATTTTCTCTTCAATACGACAGATTTCAATATGGAATTTTTTTAATAATTCTGACAAAATGTCTTTTAAAATAATGAAATGTGAATCCCATAACTCTTTAAAAGATATTCCAAATTAAGTTAATCTTTTTTAAAGTGATTATCCGAAGTATTTCTAGTTGAATAATTTTATCTGAAGTGTTTTCTCTAAATTCTTTTTTTAAAAAAGAAACACGTAACCGCTTATGGCGTGTATATAAACAAATAGCACGGGATTAACTGCAAAACTTGACGTCATCTTGAATGTCTATAGGAATGCTTAGCAATTCTTTTACCAACGATCTGTTCCAAAGTTTTCTGAAACAAAATAATAGGTTTGGTAACACTGACGAAGACAGTTGTATAGACTGTATTCGATTTTCGTTACAGGTTTCTTGTAGTTTATGTTTAAATTATTTTAAAATTCAATTCATCTATATTCAGATACACCGTATGTTTCATGTAGCTACGTTATAGCCTATAATTTCATATTACAGCGGTTTTTATTCTGTACTGTTTTTTACGCGTAGGTTACTTTCTACGTTACTGTGTTACTTTCTGAGCTGTAGCTGTTAAAATGTGTGTCTATGAAAATTATAAAGTTTTTTGTTAATAATTTATGATATATTTATTAATTGAGTACATTTAGTAGGGTTTAATAAATAACATTTAAATTTTGGTAAATTTTATAAACTTAAAATTTATTTTTAATTTTAAATAAATAAAATCTCTTACCAACAAGTCATTTTATTTAAATCGCTATGTACATTTCAATTGTAATGTAATCATCTTCAGAGGAAATTATTACAAAAATAACTTATAAGAATAAGTTTTGTAATCAAATTGTACATAACTATTTTAATAAAACGTTTTTGTGGTTGAGAGATTTAATTTATTTAAAATACAAAATTATATTACAACTTCAAGTAATATTTAAACTATAAATTGTAAGATTCTATTATTAAGGAAAGATATGTCTGGTTTGGTATTGTAGGACACACATTTTCTGTAGGCATTAGAATATTCAATAACCATTTATGAACTTCTAATATAGACTATATTTTAAAAAAGTGTTTCATTCTAATGAGCTTCTCAAGAGCATACATGATTTTATCATTACTTGCTTTACGAATATTATACTTATGCCGTTCGTGCGTGATACATTGTACTCGTACGTTTTATGTTTCTTCAAGGAAAAAATAAAATCTGTTGCCAAATGTTTATTGCTTTGGAAATACGTTTCCTCAAATTACGTGAAACCTCAGCGAACAGAGACCTCTCAGTATTTTCCACGAAGCAATAAATTTTAAATTTATTTGTCAAGCGTTCAAATCTTTCAGTGCAAATATTTTCAGGTAATTTCAATTTAATTATCGTACAATACGTCTTTCCATCGCGTAGTGCAAACAGTAATTTGGCAAGCTCTGTTTAATGGATTTATCAGGAATGAAGCAAACACTGGAACAAGTGATTGCTTTTTTATTGATTGTATGAATAAAATTGTTTAGTTACACTTCTGTTGCAGCCCCACGACTCTCATTAAACAAAAATAAAATAATCTTTCTCTTACGCCTTAACAACTCTCCACTCAGCTCCGTTTCTGGAGATATAATTATGTGGTTTTAGTGTCACTTCAAAGATTCGTATAGGTGGTGAGGAAAATGAATCAAGCATCTTATTTGCATTACTAAATGTTACTATCCAGCTGCCTTGTTTGCTTCACTCCCAAAAATTCCTGGAATCCTAAAAACTAGCGAGCTCGCATATCTTTCAATTGGTTACGTTTGGATTCAGGTTTAAATAATGGATTCACGAGTATAATTTAAATTTCATCAGTGGCATTTCTCCTTCAGAACCATTTTTCTTGGGTCAAAAACTCTTTTACAAAAACAAAACACACACAAGTCTATATAGTTTGTTTAGAAGTGTTATCCGAAAGTCGTAAACCTAATTTTTACATTAAAAAAAAAAAAAAACTAAGTAGATACTCATTACAGTTTTAGATTTTTTGGCGTCCATACTTTTGTTGTACGACAAATTGTATTGTGGCTAAACTTTATTTTGTTTCGACAAGGAAGGTGCAAACCGGGTGTAATTGTTTAAAGGCGTTAATGCCGTCGCTGTACACCGTCGCGATACTCAACACTTGTAAGGATGGACGAACACTTCTTTACACTATCTGGTTGTTTTATATTTAGATTTTTAATTTCTTGTATTTACAATTCAGAGGATACAATTTTTCATCCATTATTACTAACCACAAGTTACAAGAGTTAGCTACCTTGTCCAGCCAGATAGTCACGAATTTACGTGAGAATCGACTCTTGACTTGTGATAATAGTTCGATCTATTCAGACCTCTGCATTAAACAATGTTTTTAATGCTACAAAAAAAAAAAAAAAAAAAAAAAAAACGCTTTAGGTTTCTTGTATTGACTTCTGTATTTGGTTGTATTCAAATTAAATCCGAATGAAATATTTACAATGTTACATTATAAGTAAACAAGAACCAATGTATACAGTGTAAAAATGTGAATGTATGAAATTAAAATGGAATTATACAGGTAGCTCTGGTACCTGACCGTGGTTTGTCTAGTCTAGGCCCGTCGTTGTTTGGACAATGTAAACGAACGGAAATGCTGACTACTGTTTCACTGTTGTTTGGTTTGTAATTCTCCATTTTGTTGTAATTCTCCATTTTGTTGTAACTCTCCATTTTGTTGTAATTCTCCATTTTGTTGTAATTCTCCATTTTGTCTTAATACGTCATTCTGTTGTGATTTTATATTCGATTTTGTTCTCCATTTTCTAGTGATTCTCCATATTGATGTGAATCTGATGTTGTAATTCTTCATTTTGTTGTGATTCTTCATTTTCTTGTAATTTTCCATTTTGTTGTAATTTACCCCATTGTTGTAATTCTCCATGTTGTTGTAATTCTCCATTTTGTAGTGGTTCTCCATTTTGTCTTAATACTTCATTCACTTGTGATTTTAAATTTGGTTTTGTTCTCCATTTTGTAGTGATTCTCCATATTGATGTGAATCTCCATGTTTTTGTAATTCTTCATTTTGTTGTGATCCTCCATTTAGATGTAATTCTCCATTTTGTTGTAATTCACCACATTGTTATGATTCTCAATTATTTTGTAATTCTCTATTTTGTTGTAATTCACCACATTGTTGTGATGCTCCATTTTGTTGTAATTCTCCATTTTGTTGTAATTCACCACATTGTTGTGATTCTCCATTTTGTAGTGGTTCTCCATTTCGTCTCATTACTTCATTCTGATGTGATTTTATATTTGGTTTTGTTCTCCATTTTGAAGTGATCCTCCATATTGATGTGAATCTCCATATTGTTGTAATTCTTCATTTTGTTGTGATCCTCCATTTAGTTGTAAATCTCCATTTTGTTGTAATTCACCAGATTGTTATGATTCTCAATTTTTTGTAATTCTCTATTTTGTTGTAATTCACCACATTGTTGTAATTCTTCATTTTGTTATGATTCTCCATTTTGTTGTGATTCTCCATTTTGTCGTAATACTTTATTTTGTTGTGATTTTACCTTTTTTATGATTCTACGTTTTGTTGTAATTCTCCATGTTGTTGTGATTCGCCATTTTGTTGTGTTATTACATTTTTTGGGATTCTACATTTTGTTTTATTTCTTAATTTTGTTGTCGGAGAGCATTTTATTCTAATTCTTCACTTTGTCATATTGCTCCATTTTGTTGTAATTATCCATATTGTAATTCACCATTTTGTTGTGATTCTCCATTTTGTTTTAATTCTCCATTTTTGTCGTGATTCCTAATTTTGTAGTGATTCTCCATTTTCAAATTGCGCTTTATATTTTTTACTCTTTTAGCACAGATATTTAGTTTAATATTTTAAATTGATTTAATTAAAACATTTGTAATTTATGACCTTTAGTTTTAAGAATAATAAAATAGTGAATATTAAAATCTTGTTAAATTATGCTAACAAATGGTTGTTTGTCGCAGTTGAAAGCTTTCTACGTCGACCTGCTCGTCCCGTTGGAGACCAACTTGGAAAAGGACACAAAAGTTGTGCAGGTAAAACTTTTTAAACTTTTGTAACAAGTGAACTTTGTAAAAGTTTTTTTGCTGCTACACAAAAATCAAGAAGCAAAGAGGAAAATATCTTGTGCAAACAGGGCTTCGTTGTGCGCATAGCAAAGCTCCTTATAATTATGGTTGCAAAGTTTGCGCAAACTTTGTGCTGATACAAATTGGTCGTATTCTACCTCTTTAATTTCTTTTATATGCTGTGTTTGTGCGTTGTGTGTATTTTTACGTGTGTTCTTTATATCCATCAAACATTTCTTCCATTTAAGTTTGGAAATTTCCATTTTCATATTATTTTCATAACAAATAATTTCTGTTTCTTCCTATATCAGTCATACCAGTCTCCAAACGGGGATTAGCCTTATATTGTTGTGTCAAATTTCAAAATAAATAAATGTACAATGTGCGTTGAAATATTTGACTACTCAAAATACGCCCTGTCAAAGATATTCAGGTTTCGGATATTTGAAGTACATGCATGATATATACAGAAACATATTCCACACACACAGTCTAGCTCAAATCAGAAACATGAAAGAATAAGGGATAGCCATTTTTTAAATTCCTTCTATTAGCTCATACTCTCCTGATATATATATATATATATATATATATATATATATATATATATATATATATATATATATATATATATATATATATATATACATATATATATATATATATATATATATATATATATATATATCTTGTACAAATTTTCAATTAATAATAAAATACTTTTTTATTCATCCAACCAAGTAAAATCCATTTTTTAAAACCTATAGTGGATGACAATTGATGTTAATAAAGCATTTTCAAATATTTATTCAATAATTAAATTATAAAAGTTTCAGTGTCTATCCGGATTTGAACTATGAATGCTCATGTTCAAAGTATAATGCGCTTTGGCATTGCGCCAACCTTCCAATACCAAGAAATGAATTTCTCAAAGACGTAAATGAATTCCCCCCCTCTGGTTGTCGTCGAAACCTCAATCGTACAACTTTAAAGAGTTACCATGGTTACCAAAAATATCATGCTGTAGGGTTAAAAACGATTAAATTAAACAAAAAAACTGGAAATGAGCAAACAATGATATTTTTTTTTACCTCAGAATTTGTTTATATTACTTATTTATGCTAGCTTCACATTTGCCATTTATTTTGCCAATATAAACACAACATGAATCAAACAATTAAAGTAAACCGTTGATTCTCTAATATTTCTTACTAACTTGTATTTATATAAACGGTATTATCAAATAACTGTAATTATTTAATCGTACATTAGTTAATGACTATACGAATTTTAAATATATTCGGATCGTCATAAACTAATTTTAAAGTGATTAATTAAGATTCGCTGAACGTAATGAATACAAAATTCAAGAGTGCAGTTATTTATTTATATTTATTATGTATAATTCTTATATTCAACTTAATATTAGTAGCTACTGCATTCAAACATGAAAATCTTAAAACATGCAATAATAAATTGTTTTAAAAAATATAAAATAAATCCAACAACAAATACATAACTTGTAGTAGCCAAGTATATATGAAAAAGGCAAATTTCAATATTTCAACCAAATAGTAAAACTCTTTACAGGTAAATTACGAGAAACAATTTATTTGGTGTTATACTTTTAGGATGATGCAAACACTAAGTTATAAAGATTTAGTTGACTTATACGTTTGTAGTCGCATTTGTGTAAGTTTTTGAACATCATTTTTGCCCTCTAGGGTTTCGGATATTGATGGCATGATATCGTCAATCAGTGAACTAGGGCAGACAGAAACCAATAGAGTGTACGCAAAATGGAGGTAATACTTGACCTAGTTGTTTATTGACCAGCCAGGGGATATACTGTGACGTCACCTAAAACCAACTGACCATTAGCTTACAACCTTATCCATCAGCTCTGACTTAACATTTAGTACATTTGGATTTATAATATAAACACACCGTATGCGCCAAATTAAGCAGTACTGGGTCTTAATCAGCTGTAGTTGCTTTCGCGATCAGCTGCGCCGACTTTTGAGTGTTGTCGGTATTCGTCTTGACGTATTTCATTTAAGTTTTTGTTGACATGGTGCTAACTACTGCAGAGAAAACCTTTACGTACAGCATTATTTAGTTCATTTGGATTTGAACGTGCGGGTAGACGAAGTTTACCACACACTGTATTACGTTTTCAGAAACAATTTCCCAAATCCCGCCTAGTAACGCTAGTGTTGTTGAGAAATTTCGAAGATCAGGTAGGATTAAAACACTGCAAAAGGGCTTTTCACGTCGCCTAACTACTTTCTGTACAGCAAAATCTTCAAAAACAGTACGAGAGACCTCAAATTGAACAGAGTTACGTAGAACATGTTTATACCCGAGTCTATCCGATTAAGTTTTTTTTTACTTGTATGTAATTGTAAAACTTACTCGTATGTAAACAAAATAAAATCAAATGAAATAAAATAACATTTTACAACTGATTCAGTTCTGTTTATTTTGGCGCATAAGATATTTACGTCTAATTTATTTTTAAAACTATTACGTACACGTGTTTGTTTGTTTATTTTGTTTGTTGTTTTGAAGGAGATCCTCCGCTTTTACTATTTTCGCCTACAAAGCGTTGTAAAGGTAGATAAGATGAAAAGAGGAACATAAACTCTCTGTACAGATTAAGAGAGAGGTATTGCTCCACGTATCTGAAGTGAGCTACTCTCTATTGAGCCATTGAGAGGGGTTTACACATTGCACCCCTTATAAGAAAAATAATATGGAAAGCGGGTGGAAAAGTTTAATTAATATCTATTACTGGGAATTAGGGAAACATTATGGCAAGGCGTGGCCAGTATCGCTTATATGACAATGCTGTTTATATGAAAACACACTGTCCTGCTTTAAACCCATTGTAACAAGTAATCTATCTTTAAATAAAAATAATCCCCCCCCTTTCTCATACATGCGTTTTAAAAGTGCATGTGGGCTTACATAATTTTCAAATAAAACGTTCTATATCAATCCTTTAAGAAACAAATTAAGTGAAACAGGATGTGGGTGAAAGTTAAACTAGGCTTTATACCGCTATTTAATAAAAAAAATTTAAGAAAATGTTCAGTAGTATAATATAAAAATTGTTAATATTTTTCATCACATTTCTTTTCTGTAAGATCTATTCCACGAGTATTTATTCCATTTAATTACAGTGAAGCCAGAATCAACGCTTCACTCTGTCAAACGACGGCGAAAGCCTGCGAAATTCGCCTACTTTGCGATGGAACGCTGCCAAAATGGCGGCCAATAATCCCGGCGCATTATCCTAGTTATTTATACCTTCAATTCAGAGCTTGGAATCTTTTAATCCTGGGACTTAAAGGCTGTATTTCTTCAGTCGCAGAAACAACTTCGAGCGTATAACAATAAAAGGTTTGCCGTATGTGACGGTAATTTTCTATATGTAGAAAGCATCCATGAGAGAAAATCCTATTTAGATATATTTTAAACCTGTATGTCAGTTCACGTTTGACTATTGACACGTTCTTTGTGGTCATTGGTTATTTATATGCTGGTCAGCAATTTGTTATATTGGGATTGTCCAAAATGTGATTCTATTACTGTTGTACAATAACTTTTTTCACAAACAACGCTTGTTTTGTACTGTATTTCATCAACTCAATAGATATCCAATGGATTTACAGACCAGAGGTCTTGCAGTATTTTAGTTACTCAATTTTTACTAGATATGCTTGAAAATATAAATTATATATTATTATGTTTTATATTTATTATTATCTAATAAATGTTATATAAGTATATAATATGTTTTAACTATGTTATATGTGTTAATTATGTTTTAATATTTTTATGTAGCACGTTGAACTCAATATATTAATAAAGATAAATTGAAATAAAATGAAAGTTCTCTTTGCTTATCTTGGAATTGAAGGCGCCTATTATTACAATTAAAGATTTGATCGTAAGTAATAAACTAAAAACAGTCACCCCCCCCCCCCCCCCGAAAAGAATTGTAGGCCTAAACACCCTTAGTTAATATGCAGCTGATAATTTTTGGGTAGCTTACAATTTACGTAATATCAGTACTTTTCTTTTAAGTATTGTAGTAATACAAGTATTTTTACAAAGGTTTATTGTGTAAAATTTATCAAATCCAGGTAAAACGCAAAGACAACATTAAAAATATTTATTTTTTTTTATCTAAAATTCAAGCTGTCTGCTAAGACTCAGAATATTTTCCACACAGGGTGTTCGGTGTTGGTGTTTTATTATTATTCCGTTGGAGAAAATACACATAGCATTTTTGTAACAGCTAAAACTCCCTTCATCCCACTTCTGTTGTTTACATTTCCCATAATGCATTTCACTTGGCCAGAGGCTGTTATTTAAGAAATAAATCTTTATAATCCCCTTGGTTGTGTTTACACCCCTCGGCGCCCCACATTGCCCGCCCTTTCCACTTTCCTTTACAACCCCTTTAATAAACAGACAGCATAACTATAAAATTAAACTGTGCCAGTGCTATACTTGTATACAATTGTATACTTTGCTAAAGTATACCATAACACTAAAGATTTATTGTAAGTTAAAAATTGTAATTTTTAATTAGACGGTATTCGAATAAAATAACTTTTCGATTTTAAAAAGCAGAATTTAATTTGTGGTATAGGCCTACTCAATATCACTGGTAACTTTATATACGAGGAGTGAACTATATCATGCTGAAAAAATTTAGTTTTAGAGGATTTATTCAAAAATAGTTGGATGGGCTAATAAGGAATGGGAACATATGTAGAACAAAGGTTAGTACTTGTTGGTACATCATGGAGTCAAGTACGGTCTGGATCGCGTAGACCTCCTATCTATCTTGGGCACAGAGAGGTCTCCACTACTACTACTACTTGTTAGGAGAAGGATGGGAAAAGGAAATAGTGATCCCTCAAGAAAGAAAAATTATAGCATCCCTTTGTCAGGATCGTTCACTAGAAGTAGATCAGTTCTCAGTGTGTGTGGACAGAAGTGTCTACCTGCTGCCAGTCAAAATGTTCGAGTTTTTATATATTAATTTATTTATTGTAAATAAAGGATTGTATTTTAGAAGTATTTTCTGTTTATACAGAATATATTACTTTATAACAAAACATAACTTCACGCTAATGAGAATTATATCCCTATGTATCTACGTCCTAAAATGGGGATTTGATTCCTTTTTTTATAAACTATAGTATACATCCAACATTTCCCTGATAGAGAGTACATACGTATGTCATATGTATCACTTTTTCATGTTCCCAGTCGGAGCAGAAGAGGTTCCTCCAGCAGCACAAACAGCGCTCCGAGACGTACAGCAAGGCGGCAGCGACCATGAAGAAACAACGGAAGAAGCAACGAGGAACTAAGTCTGGCATTGCTCTGGACAAAGAACTAAAGGTAAGTAAGGATACTTGTAGTATACAGGGCAGAGTAAGGAACTAAATGTAAGTACGGAGACTTGAACAGGGTGTAGTGGTCAGATTCTGTTAGAGTGGAACCAAGTTTGGCATTGCTCTGGACAAGGAGCTAAAGATAAGTGCGTAGACGTGGACAGGGCGTAGTGGTAAGATTCTGTCAGAGTGGAACCAAGTTTGGCAATGCTCTAGACAATTAGCTAAAGATAAGTGCGGAGATTTGAACAGGGCGTAGTGGCTGGATTCCGTCAGAGTGGGCAACGTCTGGCATTCTCTGGACAAGGAACTAAATGTAAGTGCGGAGACTTGAACAGGGCGTAGTGGTCAGATTCCGTCAGAGTGGAACCAAGTTTGGCAATGCTCTGGACAATTAGCTAAAGATAAGAGCGGAGACTTGAACAGGTTGTAGTGGTTAGATTCCGTCAGAGTGGTTCTAGGTTTGGCATTGCTCTGGACATGGAGCTAAAGATAAGTCCGGAGTCTTGAACAGGGCGTAGTGGTCAGAGTGGGACAGCACGGTATCTGACATTTCAGAGAAAACAATGAAAGAAAACTAGTGGTAAAAAGTGTTTGTCTTTTAAATAAAAATAAAATATATTAAATTATAATTTTTATTCCGTTTTCTGTGGTATTAAGGCTGAAAATTTTAGACTAAAAGTTGCTAACGTATCCTTAGACTAAAATTGTGAGTAGATATATTTTTCTGGCTTATTTTGATACGTAACTCTTTCGTATCGGGAGTGAACGTTGGAAATATTAAGTAAATATTCAGTGTTCATCTCTGTTTGGCCAGGGTAAACACTGGCGCAAATCTATATATGCCATTTCACCGTTCTATTGTTATAGCTTCCTGTGTGATTTTTGTAATGTTTATTTTTTATATTACTTACTTGCTTTGTCTATCGGCTGCTTTATTACGATAATTCTAAGACTTATAAAGTATGAGCTTGGTTTTGTACAATATCGCAGAACAAATGTCTGTTTAAACGAAAACAAATTACTTTTAACTCCAATTTTAAAATCGTGATGTATTTTTTACAAATAAAACCGAATGTTTTTTTTAATTTTAAAATTTTATAAAATAATAATTTTTTTAATTTTAATACGCATTTAAGACAGAATTATAACAGCCTATTTCTGAACAAAATATTAATTTAGTAAGTTATGGTTCTACCACCAAAGTAAATTAATAAATCTAGAACATGGCTATTAATGTTCTAATACATCAAAATAAAAAAAAAAACTCTTCAAACCAAGTAGCTACATGGAACTACATTTCTACCCCGCACATAGCTTTCTCACCCCTTGTATATAGAAATTTAATCTTTTGATGAAACATAACTTCGACTACTAGTGTAAGTATCCAAAAGACAGTACAAAATGTTTTATTTGTTTATTTATTTTAGTTAAATAAAAATAAATATATTTCATTATAATATAAATATTCTGATAATTAATTATTTTTTAATAGTATTTACTCTGAATTTTTTTCAGAGCATGCAAGTCCTTGAAGAAGAGAGATCGAAATTGGATGCTTTTTGCGAACAGAGTTTAAAGAATGTAAGTTTATTATTACTACATTTTACGCTTATATATAATTCCAATTACTTATAGAAGAAAACTACAGTTAAAATATTGGCAAAAACCCCAAACCCACAAAATAATCAAAATAACTAGCATTACAAGTTATTTATGTACATTTCGATAGCCACACCATCATCATAAGAGATTCCTATTGCAATATAATAGGTAATATGACCCTCTGATGATGATGACAGAGTCATCGAAATGCAGGTAGCGGTTTAATCTTAGGTAACTTGTAATATTAGTTATTTTTATAGTGTCGTGGTTTTTCGAATATTTTTATCGTAATACACACACACACACATAAATATATATATATATATATATATATATATATATATATATATATATATATATATATATATATATACCACAGTGTTCTTGATATTGTATATATAAGAAAACACTCAGTAGTTTTGCTATAGTTTTGCCTATACACTTACTATAATACATTCGCGCTTTAGCGTGTATAGAACCGTTTGTGGTGTTAAGGCGGTTCAAAAAAAAAAATTTGTAATTATAAAATAAAGAGGAGCATTCCATAGTATTTCGAGCGTATAATGAGGGGCTCTAAGCACAAGTAAATGCAGAATATTAAACCAGGGAAAGTAGCCTAGAAACACGACCCAGGGATAAGAAAGATTTCATGGTTGTGGGATTTGTGCGATTGGTGCGGTGTTAATGCAAACGTGTTTTTCGGAATAACTAGGGATATCACTAATAGGTGTACGTTACCTGCTGTCTGAACCGGCAACGGTTTGTAAAGGACTGGGAAAAGAAATTGTTTTATTGTAAAACTAAAGCGAGATTTAAATTAGGAATAAAATAAGCGAACATTTACGTAATTGAGAAATTTTGTAATTAATAATAATTTGTAAGACTCCTTTTTAAAATAAATTTAAGTGCGAGTTCATTTTAAGTTAATAAATTAAACACTCTTAAAAAATTGACAAAACCTATTTGCTTTTAAGCCCAGTTCAGACATCAGATACTTTTAATTCTTTCTTGTGTTATAAAATTAAATATAGTGCTTACCAAACCTTTTGCAGTATAATATACAATATTTATTATAACTAAATTACATCTACAACTTAAAGCAAATGTGAATTAATATTTTACTATAAATAAATAAAATACCTTAACCTTTTATACAAATCCTAAAGTACATTTTAATTCAAAAGCAATATCTTCAGAGGAATGTAACACAAGAGTATTTTATAGTAATAATATTAATAGAGGCTACTGTAGTTTTATACTCGTATTTCTTAACTTTTCAGCAGCTAGTTTTCCCCTACTGTATCGAAATTGCCTACTTTGCTCCTTACTATTTATATTTTAGTTCCTCCAACGTTTAGAAATGTGGAAAACTATTCATATCAAGATCACTAGTTTTGTTTACATTTCAATGCACTCAAGTTCCCGGAGTGGAATTCATCCCTTATATTATTTCACTTGTATATCTAATTTTATTTTTTCTTATATACTTTTATCCAAAAAACCAAACATTTTTCTTCGTTCTCATCTCACAAAAATGTTTGATAAAATAAAAAGAAAATAATCTGCAAGTTATCAGTAAACGTATTTCAAAATTAATACATTTCTGCTACGTTATACAATTCTATTGATTACTACAGTTACTGTCATTATTAGCAATGTCATATTACTCCTGTTGGCGTGTTTCGGAAAACCTCCATCATCAGAACTTCTTATCTACTTGTAAGAGGTGATTCTATGAAACTCTTCCAGTAGAAATGGTAGTAATTTTGATACTCAACAGAATTTTAAACCTAGATTTACACTTCAATATTAAAACTTCAAGAGAATAATTTCTTTCATAATGCATTTTTCTTTGTATATTTCAGGCCATGACCCAGGAACGACGACGCTACGGCTTTGTGCTGGAACGGCAGTGCTCGCTGGCCAAACACTACTTAGCTTACCACTCAACGGGGCAGACCATCTACCAGGCGCATCTGGACGACTGGCAGGAAGTGGCCAAGACTCGGGAATTCCTGCCGGAAGCTGTGGAATCCATGTTCGCCAGCAGACTCAGGGTAACTATATATACAACCTGTATGTCGTGAGTGGATTCGACCAGTTGTAAAACTATTATGTCACGCCATTTTGTATTTACCTATTCTCTAAGTAGCTACACACCTTACACCTTACACCTTACACCTATTAGTCTAATACAAGATACTCACACTATTTTTACTGATATTATCTATTACTGTTACAGTATTTTAGAGAAGTGATAGTGACTGGAAATAAACAAATGGTATTTTAAACGGTTTTGTAGATTTAAATCAAATAGTCAATACGACATGTATCGCCTATACGGGGGACAGATAAGGATTGTGAATAAAGGTGAGGGACATAAACCTCCTAGTAAGGATTTTAAAGAGTATCAAAGAATCACATGTGCAAGGGGTTTCGCATTTGAAGCAGACTTGATCTCTATTGGGGTCATTAAAAGATGTCTACCATTTACACCCTTTTTTTAGAAAATTTAGATGTAGGTATGGAGGGAAAGACACAGGAAGACGAAGAAAGGGAAATAGGGATTTCCTGGTACTGGGTTTTACATTAACACGTACCTGAAGGAGAACGTCTTTCCCCCGGAGTGCAGAGACCCATATATTCCGTGGAATCGGATAAAAACAATGTGTTTATACTTAATAACAAATTTTACGGTTATTTCAAAGTTAGGAACTTTAATATTCGGATGAATTTTTAGACGCTCGAAGGTGATATCAAATGATATTAGAATTAAAATAATGTTATTATATATTTTTTTAAATTTTCTTCAAGATCCTCCACCCTGCACCCAAGTGTAATATATATATATCACATATGTACATAAGTATGTTTACATAAGTATAAATATATATATATATATATATATATATATATATATATATATGTGTGTGTGTGTGTGTGTGTATGTATGTATGTATGTATGCTTGTGTGTATAATTATATCAATATCATTTGATGCCGCCTTCGAGCGTCCAAAAATATTTCTTCATTCGAATATTTTCGTTCCTAACTTACAAATAATCGTCAAATTTAATATTTAGTATAAACAAATTATTTTTATATAAAAATTATGTATTAAATATGAATAACATTTTTAATTTATTGCATATATATTTTAAATCATATATATATATATATATTATAACGTACCTTCACTTATGATTGCCTACAGGATATTTTGACTCCTAGGAAATTAAATTAATAACACAGCTACTTGATTTTATAATAACAGATTTATTTTATCCTGAGATCAATATTGCATTTATAGGTAGTTTATATAATTCGTTTTACTAACTCTAATATTTGCCGATAGGCATCAAGACTCTTATTTGACTATTAATTTTAAACAATTCTAATTTTACGTTCCTTTAGCGATCTAAGGGCGTGAATAAGTTACTGCACTTGGTTTGATACATTTTATATTTCAATTAATTATGACTTTTTAAGGAATTTATAAAAGTTTAAGTTTAAATGTTCTTAAATGTTTTGATTTTAAAGAGTTGGCTTTATAATGAAAATAAATTATTAATTATTACTTGCGTGGTTCCTTGTTTCACTTCACTTGACACAAATTCACTTATTAATATTTCCCTTTCAATTTCACTTTTCTTAATCACTCGAAATAATTCAATGCCGTAATTGACTTTCATTCCCTTTTTTAATTTTTTACTATTTAGTTATCTCCCTTATTTAATTTCTGGTACTACTTTTCTATCTTCCTCACTTAATATAACTCATTACTTAGTAATCTCCCTTGCTTTAATCTCACTTAATACCCTTTAATCTCCCTCTTTTACTTCACTTTCTAATTAATAATCTCCCTTAATAATCTCCCTTAATAATCTCACTTGATACTTTACATTGCGACGTTACTTTGTTTGAATTTAACCTTTCTTACTAAAACTGAACATATTTCTCCCGCGAGTCCTGAATTTTGACTCCCTCGAGTCCTACAACTTGACCCTTTCGAGTACTGAAAATTGACTCCTTGAGTCCTGAAAATTGACTGTCTTGTTCCTGTGTCTCTTGGATCGTATCCGTATGGGTTTCATTCCCTCTTCAAATTTGATTGGCTCCCTTATGGCGCTCAAACTGTGGCTAGCCTATGAAAATTGACGCTTCTTTCACTTTCTTTTGGCTTGGTGGGAATTTGTCGAACTTTCCTACAGGTACAGGTGTTTTTCTGTATTCTCAGGGATTCGTAGTCATAAATTTCCCTGGTCCGTGGATGTCTAGGTAAAGCTTCTCTCCCATGGTCTTGGTTTACTTACAATGAACCCCTTTCGAATTATTTTAATTTTTATGACTTGCAGGTGTATGCAGTAACTTATTTCGGCCGATAGATGTAACAATAGACTAAACACTAGCTAGGTATATCCCACAAGTTCAAATATTTTATTAACAGTTTTCTTAACCTAATGAATTTCGTTATAATATATATATATATATATATATATATATATATATATATATATATATATATATATATATATATATAATAAATATGGCTTATGTTGTCATCTTAGTTGTACCTAGATTCCCAAAACTTTCTTATATTTCTTAAGCGGTAATAGTCAGGCTGGCTGATCCATTACTCCATTGTATTTAATCTACTGGACATTTTAATGCGTTGACATAAAACAGAGAGATGTTGTGTAAACCATTGGATAAAGTGTGATAGTTTTCCTTTTATGAATGAATTAAAATAATTATATTATTAATTATTCTTTATAATATTACTGAACTTATTTATTTTATTATTACCTAATTTATGTTTTTTATTAGCGTGCGTAATTTATTTATTAGTATGGAAATATTTCCTATTTAATAGTTTTCAGATATAATAAGCAATAATTTTTAGAAAATTCAATTAAAAAAAATATAATTATTGTCTATGTCATTATAAAACAAGTGGGGCATTATAGAATATAATAAAGTCATTTCATTAAATAGTAACTTGGTTAGCTTTAGGGTTTAACTTTTGTAATCTCTTCAGAGCAGCGCAGAGACTTTTATTTTTAAACAAAACGTTACCTTGTATGAATATTGTTGTTCTACTTTTAGTTTAATCCCTTATAAAACTTGGTTATTTTTACATTTATATTTTTATTGCCCATTTTAAAACTACTATAAAAGTATAATAATTAACAATAAGCACTTTATTGTAGCAGTATTTCACTATAAGCACTTGAATTATACCTGTAATTTTAAAATTTTATCGCTAATCTTTTCATGCATTTTTTAAATTGTATAACAATACACGCTATAATAACAGCCCTATACTATAATTACCTATGACATGAGAATAGCCTAAATGAATAATAATATATGTATATGTAGCATTACTTTTGTTTCCATAGTAACAACATTAGATAACGTAAATCTGTTTATCTTTCCTTTGTAGCAAGTAAGCTTCTGGTCCGACGAAGACAACAGCAACTCGCCGCGTATCGAAGACGACAGGGTGTCCATAGCTTCGCAACTGAGGAAGACCAAGTCAATGGACGCGTCCTGCTTGGATGTGCGGGCAATAAACGACATCTCGAGCCCGTCGCTGCCTCACCACAACCTCACCAGGGCCAAGTCCGACTTCAACCTGACGGCGTCTACTCATTCTATTGCTCAAGGTAACTAGTTCCTAGTCGGAGATACAACATGCCAAAATAAAAGTAACACATCTCTAACTTTGTATTATACACTAATTCGTTCTAGTACTATAGTCTACACCTGTTTGTATTTTTTAATTCCTTCCATTAGCTAACACTCTCCTTATCACTTTCAATACGGCGGCAATATTGGTGATCTCATCAAACTACTGTCTGTTTTAAGTTAACTTCCAGATCTGACGGCAGTGGAACGCCATGCGGGTTGCATAGCTTGCCGTAGCATCTAATTATCGAGCCCTCAATAATTTTATTTCTAACAAATACATGTTTATTGGTGACATCAGAACAGTGTATTAGACTCTAAAATATTGTTTTATTTATCGGGTCACAATTTAAAAAAAAGAAATACAAATGATAAATTACTGTATGACAAAAAAAGAAAAACAATAAAGAAGACAGAAAAAAAGAAAATTTATATACAAAACTAAAGACCCTACTACTAAAATATATTACATACTAAAGTAAGCACTCAACGTTTCACTCAGAATGTTTGTTTCTGTTTGTTCCAAGTGTTTCGGATATCGATAATGTAAACGGAGACATATTTATTACATATATCACGTCCGAGACTATTTATAGCCGAGATAAACCGACATTTGTTTATTACAATCTCATGTTGACACATAAGGTTTTCGGGCGTTCAAGCATTTTGTCAATGACACATATTTACAATAGTCTGTTCCCAACTCGAGTTGGTTCATTCGCTCTAATAGGACAGTTATCGTTTATTCTTGCGTTAGTTCAGAAAGCTTAGTTAATTTTTACGATCGTTGTTTTTACCTGATATTTTGCCGCGTTAAATGGCTCAAACTAAATAAAAACATTAAAATATAAAAGTTAAACCAAATTAAATCTGTTCATAAAACTCCCTGAAACATTGTTACAGTTGAAGCATCAAAAGTAAAATTGGGATGGTTGGATTTAAACACGACTCAGGCACAATATTCTCCAAACTCTTCTGAAGCATTGACGTAAAAATCAAACCTTTATACAAACAGTAGAGTAGTTTCAATTAGCTTGGGAGCGAGCGTGCCGGTGAGCTAGCTGTATCTAAGAAAATAAGTTAGGAGCACATCGGCACACTCTGTACCTCGTAAGGGAACCCAGAGCGTGCCGGTGAGCTAGCTGTATCTAAGAAAATAAGTTAGGAGCACATCGGCACACTCTGTACCTCGTAAGGGAACCCAGAGCGTGCCGGTGAGCTAGCTGTATCTAAGAAAATAAGTTAGGAGCACATCGGCACACTCTGTACCTCGTAAGGGAACCCAGAGCGTGCCGGTGAGCTAGCTGTATCTAAGAAAATAAGTTAGGAGCACATCGGCACACTCTGTACCTCGTAAGGGAACCCAGAGCGTGCCGGTGAGCTAGCTGTATCTAAGAAAATAAGTTAGGAGCACATCGGCACACTCTGTACCTTGTAAGGGAACCCAGAGCGTGCCGGTGAGCTAGCTGTATCTAAGAAAATAAGTTAGGAGCACATCGGCACACTCTGTACCTCGTAAGTGAACCCAGAGCGTGCCGGTGAGCTAGCTGTATCTAAGAAAATAAGTTAGGAGCACATCGGCACACTCTGTACCTCGTAAGGGAACCCAGAGCGTGCCGGTGAGCTAGCTGTATCTAAGAAAATAAGTTAGGAGCACATCGGCACACTCTGTACCTCGTAAGGGAACCCAGAGCGTGCCGGTGAGCTAGCTGTATCTAAGAAAATAAGTTAGGAGCACATCGGCACACTCTGTACCTCGTAAGGGAACCCAGAGCGTGCCGGAACGCTAGGCGTGCTGAAAGTGTCCGACTTCAACCTGACGGCGTCTACTCATTCTATTGCTCAAGGTAACTCGTTCCTAGTCGGAGATACAACATGCCAAAATAAAAGTAACACATCCCTAACTTTGTATTATACACTAATTCGCGGTAGTACTATAGTCTACACCTGTTTGTATTTTTTAGTTCCTTCCATTAGCTAACACTCTAATTATATATATCTTGTTCAAATTGTCAATTGTTGATAAAATACGTTATTCCAGAAGTTGTATTATATTATTTACATTCAGCCAATGTATTGAAGTATAAAAACATTTCTGTTTACCCTAGATACTAATGAAGACAGCCCTCCTCCACGACCCAAGTCTATGGCAGTGACGGAGTCCGGCAGTTGGGAGAATCCTCTTGCCCGTGCGCTCTACGCTTACCTCTCAAGCGGAGACAACCAGCTCAGCTTTTTGGAAGGCGACATCATCGCGCTAATGGGTACATTTAATCGATATTTTTTGTATTTCATTCATTTAAAAATAATAGACTGTGTGAGGTGTTAATAGGAAGTGCTATAAACATAAATAGTAAACCTCAGTATAATCTAAATAGCTTAACTAATGTGACGAAGAGACTGTAATAAAACTTGTGACAGAGTTATTGCAAACATGCAAAGCTGCTTACGTCCAAAGCGCGTCGTTGTAGTTCTAAGAATATTAGCTGTATCGAAAGATTAATTCTCAATAACTTCCAGTTATCGATAGTCAGTTGGGTGACTATAATCTACAACGGTTCTTGACTACAAGTTGAACTTAACAATATTGTAATAAATTTGGCAACAATAGTATTTCTAATTTAACATATGTTTTATATCTTCCATTATTGTATTATTCATTCCTGATGATGTTGGTACTGTTTATCAAAGAAGAGCTATGCATAAAAAAAACGCAAAGACAGCATTGAAAATATTTATTCTTTTTTTCTAAACTTTAAGCCTTCTCCTAAGATTCAGAATATTTTCCACACAGTGTTTTTGTGTTTTAATGATTTTTTTCCGTCAGCGCAAATACAGATAGCATTTTTGTAACAGCTGAAATTCCCTTCAACCTACTTCTGTTGTTTACATTTCCCATAATGCATTTCACTTGACCGGAGGCTGTTGTTTAGAGAATAAATCTTTATAATCCCCTTGGTTGTGTTTACGCCCCTCGGCGCCCCACATTGCCCGCCCTTTTTAGTTTCGTTTACAACCCCTTTAATAAACAGATGGCATAACTATAAAATTAAACTGTACCAGTGGTAAACTTGTGTACTCAAGAAATACAATTCTGTCTGTATATATATATATATATATATATATATATATATATATATATATATATATATACATATGTATATATATCGCAATATGTTTTCTTGTGTATTAATAAAGAACAAAAGTCAAAATACAAATACAAGAATTATATTTGAATTTACAATTCAAAGCTTTTCGTTGGCTAACAGTACCAACATCATCAGGAATATTAAACAATTGTTTAATATTCCTGATGATGTTGGTACTGTTAGCCAACGAAAAGCTTTGAATTGTAAATTCAAATATAATTCTTGTATTTGTATTTTGACTTTTGTTCTTTATATATATATATATATATATATATATATATATATATATATATATATATATATATATATATATATAAAGAACTAAGTCAAAATACAAATGCAAGAATTATAATGGAATCTACAATATATATATATATATATATATATATATATATATATATATATATATATATGAATAGCTATTATCTGGAGTACATCCGTTCATTCTGCAGTGCTTAAAATCGTAGTACTGACGTTTCGCTAGAATCTCATCTAGCATTGACTCGCTCTTCAACTGTTGTTGGGTTCACCTCGTCAATGCTGGATGAGATTCTAGCGAAACGTCGGAACTACGATTTTATGCACTGCAATATGTATATATATATGTATGATGGAGACAAAACCAGTCTTTGAAAGTTAACTCACGTAAATTCCAAGTAAGATACTTGTTTAAGTACATAAGTGAAAGTGATAAGTGAATACAAGAAAACAGTGTTGCAAAGCTACAAATATATATATATATATATATATATATATATATATATATATATATATATATATATATATATATATTTATATATATATATATATATAAGCTTATATATATATTCATATCCTATTGTAATTTAGGTTTTCATGTAGATTAAAAAGGAAAACCTTAAACAAAAACTAGATAACAGACAATGAACTGAATAATTTTTTCCAATAATAAAGTAACCGAAATATTGATTGAAAACATCTGTACAATCTGAAACAAAACGACATCTCTCCCAAAACAATATCAATAATATTGCCATAAAATCCAAGTTGTGTCGTATTATAAAAGCCTATTAAGTGTACGGGCACAGTAGCTTAACGTTAGTTGTAATTAACAAACAATTATAAAAACTTAACATATATGTTTACCCAACATTTCGCTAAAACATCTAGCTCCATCAGAAGGTTAGACAATAAGTATATCTGTAAACTTCTGTTTTAGTACGGTTTACATGCATGACGTCTATGTAAGGATGTGTGAATATTTGTAGTAAGGATTTATAGATGTTTATTAATCACATAAATATTGTATTAAATTTCATGAACATGGCACGCACTCTGCACCATGTGATATTTTACGAAAGATTCTAATTACAAGGAGCTGATCCATCATGACGTTATTGCTTGCAGGGGAACGCAACAAGGGCTGGCAGTTCGGGGAGAACCTGCGGACGCAGTGCAGTGGATGGTTCCCGCTCGCCTACACAGAGATCCTGATTGATGACTCCGCTACGTGAGTACACTCTGGTGATGTTTGCATGAAACATGTGCGGTTGTGTGCTTTGTTAGATTACACGCCATCTTGTAAGCCCACACTGTTTGAACTGTAACCATTAGGCGCTGCTTCCGATCTCGAGCAATAATTAACTCCAAGTATAACGTTGAATTTGTTTACTTTGTTTGACTTATGAGCTTACCTTTTGGAGTTGCAAACCGCCAATATATATTATTTATAATTTTTAAAATTATTTATGGATTAATGCGATATTTAATATTTTTTGGTTTTTACAGCAGATTATCAAAAAATTATTTAATATTTTACATTATTACTCTTTTATTTATGACTTTTGTACACTTTAACATAGAAATAATCACGTTTCTTAATAACTACATACAGTTTATCAGAGTGGCCTGCTATGTAATAATATAGTTAGTTTTTAAATAAAACTTGTTATATAGTTATTTCTAACACCAATTATACATTCTCCGTATATATATATATATATATATATATATATATATATATATATATATATACTATATTATACTATACATAAATATTATAATATGTAATATATAATATTATAATATAATAATTATAATTATAATTATAATTATTATATTATAATTGTAGTTATAATATTATAATACATGTATGTATTATAATATGTATATATTACATATATATATATATATATATATATATATATATTACATATTACATACTTACGTTATATATTACATATATATTACATGTCATATATATATATATTTATATTTATTTATATATATATATATATATATATATATATATATATATATATATATACGTGTGTGTGTGTGCGCGCGCGCGCGTGTGAGTGTGTGCGTGCGTGTGTGCATGCGTGCGTGCGTGCTTGTGTGTGCGAGCGTTCGCGCGCGCGCGCGCGCGCGCGGGTGTGTGTGTGTATGTGTATGTGTGTGTTTGTCTGAGAGAGAGACTATGTGAGAGTGTAAGAAAGAGATAGTGTGTGTCTTTGTCTATGTGTGTGTGTGTGTGTGTGTGAAAGAGAGAGTGAGTGTTTGTGTGTAAAATTCTGTATTCCTGATATTTAAACCCATAAATAAATAAATTTCTTTTCGAAATTCAGTTAAAAAGTCTTGTAATAAAATTTGTAATTATTTTTCTTAACTCTCGTCATTTACAACCCTTTATACAACACCGTGTGTTCATATTCATCGGAAGGGAATGGTTAAATTTAACAGCTAGACTGAGCGTTCACAGAGGCCGACGCATTAACTCAGAAGCGGAGTTGACAAGTTTGGAAAGAATTTAATTTAGTTTAAATAAAAGCACGGCCCGAGGCTGGAATCCAGAGGGGTGCGCATGGGGTGTATTTGTGTCCAACTCAATGAGAGCTCTGTTTTAATGCAAATGAAAACGGTTTCCCAATTATGCACGAATTACTTTAATTTTGCCGTTGTTTTGTGAATGTATCTTACAAAGTGGCAAGTGAGGAAAGTGAGTTGATAGTGAGTTTTTAAATTATGAAGTGAGTAATTAATGTATGTCTTTCGCTTTACAGGCATTAATTAAAGGAATGCTTCGATTTAAATTTACACTGATAATGCGGTGTTTTTGGTATGTAGAGCTCATTATAATCAAGTAGCTTGTAACCATCCCTAATTACCTGGTTGTGAGGTCTCCTTCAGCAGTTCCTGACAACTGGAAGCTATTTCCTCCTTAAGCCAGTACTGGTGGTACATCAGGTCCTTACCTCACCCACCCTAACCTAAACCCGTCCAGTGTTCTGTCATCTGATCGTTCCTCTTAAGAAAGTATATTCAGGTATAATAATTTGCAAACCTGCTCCTAATTTTGTATTTAATCAAAGATCAAGATGTTTTATATCCTTAATATAATTCTACTCATATATTGTCGCTCCTTTCTCATCCTTGTAAGCGATGATAGTAAAACTGGCAGATTGCTTTAAGAGTACAGAAATAAATTTCCATAACAGGACTCTGAGGAAATTGAAGACGATAATTCAAAAACGACTTATTGAGCATCGACGTTTGCTCAATATTGAGCGTCGGCCACACCAGCAAACTCAAGACTAAACTAATATAAAAAAATAATGATATAGGCAGAACAATATTATAAATAATTAGATCAATATTTAAAAAAATTATTTACATCTTCATAAGTTAGAAATAATCTTTTTGTTATTAGTTTTAATGAAACTTTGACAAGTCAATATTATTGAAGTATAAAAATATTTTAAAATCCGAAAATACTTAATAAAGAGAAAAGCTTTTAATTAGTGTTTCGGAAAAAAATGTAATACTTATCAAAATATTTGCTTCCGTCTTCTGGAGGTACTAATGCGAGGCATACAACTGGGACGTAACACGTACGCTATTTTATAAGAGTTCTTTGTTTCTTAAGGGTTAAATATTAGTTTCAAATAATGCGAAGACAACTTTTTAAAATGATATTTCATTTAAAATAAAATATCGTTCTTGCCACAATGCAAACACTGGTTTACCGTTGCCTTCTGCTAACCGTGCACTTGCTCACTCCCTCTTTCTTGTGTACTATCAATTCTGAAAACATGGTATATTTTCAGAATGTTCTATACATTAACAGCTTCTGCATCCAATATGTCTACAGATATTTAATGGTTGTTTGTCTTTAAAAAAAACTAATTTATCAATAGTGTATCTAATATCGACCGTCTTCTTCAAGACACCTTCTACAGTTTACCAAATTGTTATTTGCCTATAAGTTTTACCTTCCGTACGACAAGCAGAAAATGTACGACGGGAGAAAATAAATATATTTACGTAGTCATAAGACTGACTACCGTCATAAAATGTATAAATTGTGAGAGCTACTGGAAGGGCTTTGAGCTACTGGAAGGGCTTTGAGCTACTGGAAGGGCTTTGAGCTACTGGAAGGGCTTTGAGCTACTGGAAGGGCTTTGAGCTACTGGAAGGGCTTTGAGCTACTGGAAGGGCTTTGAGCTACTGGAAGGGCTTTGAGCTACTGGAAGGGCTTTGAGCTACTGGAAGGGCTTTGAGCTACTGGAAGGGCTTTGAGCTACTGGAAGGGCTTTGAGCTACTGGAAGGGCTTTGAGCTACTGGAAGGGCTTTGAGCTACTGGAAGGGCTTTGAGCTACTGGAAGGGCTTTGAGCTACTGGAAGGGCTTTGAGCTACTGGAAGGGCTTTGAGCTACTGGAAGGGCTTTGAGCTACTGGAAGGGCTTTGAGCTACTGGAAGGGCTTTGAGCTACCGGAAGGGCTTTGAGCTACTGGAAGGGCTTTGAGCTACTGGAAGGGCTTTGAGCTACTGGAAGGGCTTTGAGCTACTGGAAGGGCTTTGAGCTACTGGAAGGGCTTTGAGCTACTGGAAGGGCTTTGAGCTACTGGAAGGGCTTTGAGCTACTGGAAGGGCTTTGAGCTACTGGAAGGGCTTTGAGCTACTGGAAGGGCTTTGAGCTACTGGAAGGGCTTTGACATATCTTTAAAATTCAACGCCGCTTTGTATTTGTAACCTATCTCCCCATAAGCTAATATTGCATTCGTATATTAAGATATTACAAAATTACAGAAGGCTAGGATTAGCAACGCATATGAACGTAGACGAAGGAGACTGTAGTACTGTAGTTTTATCCAGTCCTTATCATGTTTGTAGAAAAGTATTTATACTGATTTAACGCAGCCCTCAACCTCCCGTATCGCCTATTTCGATCTCTCAATGCCAAGTGCACGGTTAAGTGGTCGAAACAGTATTACAGTAGACAAAATTTGATTTAATAAATAATTTGTTTTGACTTTTTTCTCTTCAGATATGTTCAAGAAGTTTTATATATTAACGAAACGTTATTCTTTTAAAATTCTTTTTGTTTACGTAAATTTATTCTCTTGCAAAACTATTAAACATTTCTTTACCTTCCGAGAGAGAGAAGTTCCGTTTCCGATGTATGTGACGTCATTATCCATTTCCCATATCCTTTACAAGGCGTTTACAATGGTACTTGCGATTCTCTTATAACTAAAAACAAATAAATTTTAAACGTCGTTTGTATTAAAAACTTCTATTTAAACATTACTATCGGAGAGTATACTGGAGGCCCCAACGAGCATCACAAGTTGCATAAACTCACTTTTACGGGCATAATTATAAGAAACTTTTCCTAAAGTAAATATTCAGCTTGCACCGGGTATTTTTCTTTCCTAATTTTTCTTGTAAAAAGTTTTAAAAAGTTTCCCTTGTTATGAAAGTTTAAACGCTTACCGGCCTGACTTTCAGCCAGACGCGCTCAAACAGGAAAACCCATCCGAGTAAAATGGCGTCAAGTGAAATGCAAACGTTTTATTTTACGTTTTATTAAAATAATTTATTCCTTTAAACAGAAACTCACGCTCCGACTGTTTTATAGGATAAACGTGTCATGAATTTAGTTCGATAAAACTCTAACAACTCAGTAGATTGTATTTCTTTTAAACTTTTCTAATTTATTCATTTACCTTAACCAGATATATGATAGTAGCTTTAACACTTACGAGTTGCACTGAATCGAATTATGATCAAATCTTTAACGGGGATTTAAAATGAATAAATTCTTCGCACAAAATTGTAATCGGTTATATATATACATATAATATGTATTCTGTTCAACTATAATTAAACAATTCGTCTATGAAAAAACCAAACCTTACTTTTTGGTTAAGGTAAGTTACCCTTTAATTCCTATATTATACCATTTTGACATATGCAAACACTTAAAAGATATATCACAAGTAAACTTCGTCTGGTATGGCTAATAATCTAAATACAGATTTTGTTTTCATTGTAGTGTAAAAATATTATCATTTTCTCTATTTAATCTAAATTTCACTATTATACAGCACCTGAGCTTTCTCACCAATAGTTCTATGCTTATCAGCGAACCTGTTACACCACATCCTAATTGTCTTTTCAACATTTTTTCACTCCAAACTTATAGTCCGTTCCGATATATATTTTTCCTTAGCTATTTACTCCTTTATTTTCCTATCGATTTTGAGGTTCTCCAGTATTGACTTCTGCTTTATCAGGGGTTCAATCTGTCCACATACTGTTTTCATTTTCTTTCCTTGGCTGTGAAGATTTACTATTTGTTTCTTATTGCTTCATTCCTTAATGTACATCTTCCTGTAGCATATTGTTTGTTCTTGTAGGTGTAACTTCACGTCGGTGTTAAGTAGAGATGCTTACGTATTTCCAAAAAGCACATTTAAATTCTACAAGGGTCTTTTAGAGTGCACACACACACACACACACACACACACACACACACACACTTACATACTTACACACACACACACACACACACACACACACACACACACACACACACACACACACACACACACACACACTTACATACACACAGAGACACACACGCGCGCACACACACTCACACACGCTTACATACACAAACAGACACACACACACACACACACACTTACATACACACAGAGACACACACGCGCGCGCACACACTCACATACGCTTACATACACAAACAGACACACACACACACACACACACACACACACACACACACACACACACACTCTAAATGGCTTAAAAAGACGAGAAAATAATAGTTTAGTATTAAAATGTCTTTAAGAACCATTCTGTCTGTGTTGTCTGTTTTGTGCTTCTGTCTCTGCACTTCCGTCTCCTATATCTTGTTGTAATCTTGTTATTTCTTTGTACAGGACTACGTCGTCCCCGACTCACCGACGACAAGACTCGATAGCGACCACTCCGGGAGGTTTCAGCGTCGGCTCACCAGGTGGCAGTAGCAGCGCGGGTAATCACACTTCACGCAACCCCACAACTCCTTCCAATGCCCCCGCTCCTATCACTAGGTTCGGGGACACTCTTGCTTACAGACAGCCTCAGGTAGGTTCATAGCTTCAGGTAGCGTAGAAAACCACTGTTTGACTATATTTTTAAAGTGTGTCTTGAACTACTCATGAATAGTTTCGTACACAGGATAGACTTCGTTACACAATATTTCCAGATGTTTTGCTGATTACATCGATTTCAGAGAAAACGAACAAAAATACTTCAGTCGACGAATGCTTCACTAACCTTTCAGTGATAAATATAAAATATTTTAGATAGTTTCATAGTGAATTACGAATACAATATGGATAACATTTTATTCTAAATTATTGAAATCACTCCAATGTTATAACTGAATATAACAAATCCTACAAGAGCAACAATGATAACTAACGCTAAAAGGTTTCAATCTTAGCTCCAAACAAATTTTTTTAATCGGTTAATGCTTAGGGGGTTTTCTAGAAAAAAATAAAAATAAGTTTACAAGCTTTTATGATTTTATAAGTAATTAATTGAGTAACTAAGAGAAAACTATCAACTTGCGACGCGTTTCGAATCCATCTTCAATAACTAATCTGTTGTTCAATGCAGAGTAGCGAGTTACCTAAGTTAATGAAACGATGGTTTCGAAACGCGCCAGTAAATTAATATTTAAGTATTGAAACTGTTACTTAAAGCTACTCAAATAATTACTTATGATGTACTCAGTGGATTCTAAAAGGAATACAACAAGCAGCGTTTATTATTTGTAGTTTTGTGTTGTGCATCTTGAGGTGTTTCTTATAAATTACACTTTTGGTATCAACTTGGTAAGAAAACCATTACTTACTGATATTTTCAGCAAACGCATTTCGCACTAGGTCAGGACATTGTTCAATGTTGTGAGTCTCGAACACAACTTCATGACGGTAGTCTTGCCACTGCGAAACGTGTCGGCTCAAAATATCAGTAAATAGGGTTTTTTTGCCATGTTGATATTAAATGTGTAATCTATTACATAACGTGTTGAAACGATAGGGTGGTGAACAACACTGGGCTGAAATATGAAAGGAAAGGCAGACACTTGAGTAGCCTTGAAATTACTGGTATTACATCAACAGAATAAATAAATATATATATATATATATATTTATATTTAATAAATTTAAAATATTTCAAAAACAAGAATACTTTTAATGAATATATTTATTGTTTTTGAAATATTTTTAATTTATTAACTATATATACAAGAAAACATATCACCATATTTAATATATATATACATATATATATATATATATATATATATATATATATATATATATATATATATATATAATATATGATGAATAGTTGTTATCTGGAGTACATCCGTTCGTTCTGCAGTGCATAAAATCGCAGTCCCGACGTTTCGCTAGAATCCCATCTAGCATTGACGAGGTAAACCCAACAACAGTTGAATCGCTCTTCAACTGTTGTTGGGTTCACCTCGTCAGTGCTAGATGAAATTCTAGCGAAACGTCGGAACTGCGATTTAATGCACTGCTGAACGAACGGATGTACTCCAGATAATATCTATTAATCATACCTTTCCATCCGTGTAGGAATACGTATCAGCATATATATATATATATATATATATATATATATATATATATATATATATATATATATACATATATACTATGATTGATGGACGAACTGGGACAAAATCACAACGTTTCATCACAACCTACAGTAGATGGAGATGGTTTTCGCTGTAGGCTGCCAAAACTACTTGTATAGAGAGATTACTTTTTAATTTTATATAAACCAAAACTAATCGTTGAACGTTAATGAGTCCGATATAACATTGATACAGAACTGTTATATTTGTGGGAGACTGTACCGCTGCTCCAGAGTGGTTTCTTGTAGCGCTTGGGGAGGGGGCTATGCTTAATGGAGTAAGTTAGCGTATAAAGGTTTTTACGACTGTTGCTTTGCCAACAGGAATGCGAACGATCGAGAAGCTAACGCCGTGCGATCAAACTGTATTCATGACAAGATTTGCTGACGTCTCGACTGCGTTATTGGTTAACAAACATGTCGTATATATTTTGCACACACTTTGAAGTATGTTCAGACAGCATAGAAAGTAATCCTTGCCTTATTTATTCAAAGTTTGACTTTTTCTCAGTACACAGGTTGAGTATGTAGACGTAGTGCTGGTAGTTTGGCGCTAAATGTCCCCTGGTTTATAGAGCGTAGGTTGGTAGAACTGATGGTAGTTGTCAAGTTTTCTTTTTACTTGCCTAGTGTTCCTCAATAACGTATGGAGTAGCTTGTCTAAATCTATACAGATATGTGTTTTTTTTTAATACACACACACACACACACACACACACGTGGGCGCACACCCACACACACAACAAACACACTTGGCCACGAGGTATTCCATGAATGCGCGCGCGCGAGTTTGTGTGTGTGTGTGTGTGTGTGTGTGTGCGTGTGCTTGTGCGTGTTCATGTGCATTTGTGTGTGTGCAAATATTTACACTGGGAATATTTTAAATAAAAGAAGAAAAAAGATTTTTAGAGATTTTTGAAGTCTGTACACACGATTTAAACCCAAGATAATGATAGAACTCCAGTAAATTCGTATTTCTAGTAACCTAACATATAGACTCTGGAACAACAGCTAGAAAATTAAATGTATTCAAAATCTTGTTTTACTGAAGAACATGAAGTACATGCTCTAGGGACGACATTACAAAATACGAAGGATTTTAAGAAGACACAGAAATATTTAAAACTGACCAAAAACGTAAGTTAGTATACTTCTTAGCCACATCTTTTAAAACGTCGCTAGACATGAAGTTTGCCTTCATTCCCCTAAAGATGATTCCTCTTGGAGAACAAGGAAATATCCCAGGCATTAAAAATACCTTAGCTGAGGAACCTGCTATTAAACATCATGGTAATACAAACAGGCAAACATTTAAAGCAATAAAACCATGCAATCAAACAACAAAGAGATTAAAATATACAAACATTTCAAGCATTATACCGAACAATCAAAAAAGGATACTTGAAAGTACATTTAAATCTGTGAAAAAATGTGTGTATTTATTTTTTCGTTATTTAAGTTGTAGTCTTTAAATGTAAGAAGCATATTTACATGTCTAAAACTCATGTATTAGAGACACATAACACGAAGGTACAGTAAACTATATCATGAATCGCGTATATGTCAAAACATCCAATAGTCTCTGAATCAATGTTAAAAATAGTCCTTACAAAATTATTAAACCGTTTTTTCACGGTAGAATGAATGTAGCACTACGGAATAGTTTAACCATTTTCAGAAAACATTTCATTAATTTTAGTCCAAATGAAACTCAATTTGGAGCATAGCAAGACCCGAGTCTAGCCAGTATAAAGTTTGTGCTACAGCAGTAACTTATGTCTTTACTTCCTTTTTGAAGTGTACTCTTTATATCCAGTATGATGAAATAACTTAGACCTCTTTCTGTTTCAGAATCGGGCTGGGACAGACAATTCTTTTAGCGCAGGCCCTCCAGGTGTGCCTGCCCCCGTCGTCCCTACATCCCGTCGTGCTCCTCCACCACTTCCTCCGCTTCCGCCTCACCCTCACACCCTCCCGCCTCCTCGCCAGCCTCCAACGAAGCGTCCTCCTCCGGCCAACGCGTCTCTCCACAGTTCTAACGACAGCGGCTTCAGCAACGATCCTCCTCCAGCTCCTGAGATTGATTACTCCGATGATGAGGCAGCGAGGTAAGTAGGTTACGTGACCTTGGAGCATGGTGCATTGCAAGTTTGGGTTGACTAACCTATAGTGTAAACGTGAAATTAGGTTTGCAATGTAACGCATGGAGTAAGTCCAGACGTAACTTTTTATAGAGACAGGTCTTTTCTACGAACGTTTCTCTACTTTTTCATGCAGAGGTTCACTCCAACGAACAAACTTTTTCTCTCGTAAGTTTTATACCTAAAATTCTTTTAAAATAAAAAAGTGATGGACATTCAATCTTTCACTTAGGCCTTTTTAAAATACCTTCTGTATAACTCAACTCAAAATAATTTTGTAACTATTTGTTAACACTATTTCTAATTTTATTATACTTTTTTTATTCTCTGCATTTATTTTTATATCTAAGAAACATTATAGGTTATACTCCATCATATACCGCCCCCGATTGTGATGAAGCTAAAAGGAATCCGGCTCCAATGTGCTTGCACCAAAATTAAGCATATGTTTGTTTAGGAAGAAATAAAATTAGGCATCGTAACATAAAATAACTAGTTGTATTGAAGAATTTCTCTCCTTTTTTCTCAATGTTGAAATAACTTGTATAAAGTCGTACGTGCTTAGCTTAAGTTAGGAAACTAAATTTACTTTTTAAGCAAACTTATCCTAGCAGAATATTGTGTAATTGTATTACCATTGGAGGAGGTCATTTATGGGATCCACCCCCATTACATATCTTTATATTAGTAGTAGTAAGATATTAATAACAATGTAAATATTAGTTGCATTTAAATGAGGAAGCATGATTTTGGTGAATGTGGTGTTCCACGAAGGTGGTGGCATAACGTGGCCGTATTACAAGAATAGATTCTTAGACCAGAATTACGTAACACGGTGCTGGTGAATTTAATGGTGGATGTGAAAGTGCTTTAAAGACAAAACACGAAGAATACGATTGTGATTGTGGTGGTGGATAAAGACATGGCCTGTTCTCTTCACTTGGTTGGGGCTACTTGAGGTATGAGGTTTTGGTGAAGGCTTTACTGAACGAAGTAGAAATCTGATGCGTGTTTATTGTAATAGGCGAACCACCTTGATGAAGAACCAGCGAAATAAGCCAGCCGAACATGACGGAAAGAAGGAACTGTCCACTGTTAGAGGATGGCTTGGAGAAGCGACCAACGAATGGTATCCTGGACATGACAACAAAGGCCACCGTCCTGTCAGACAAGCTTCCAGCGCAGGACACATCCAGACTTTGGGAAGGGCAAAAGAGCTCACCAACGATAACCCCAAAGCGGAAAACCTGTCAATGAAAACAGTTGATATACCTTACGAGAAGAAAATCAAACGCACTAAATCCTTGTGGAAGTTCAGGAGGGACAATGACGTACTGGAAGGAATGGCGTTGTGGAAGCACAGGTCGCTGGTGGATGTGACGAACGTCAGTGAAGGGACCCCGATGCCGAGCAAGAAGTCACTGTCACTGAGCAAGGAACGCGAGGAGTCTCCAGTGTCGATGGACATATCGGAGGAGACCGTTATCAACGGCGAGAGGAAGAGTCAACAGAACGGCAACTCGCATGGAT